>CAJNJA010006989.1:0-16474 GCA_905231915.1 Symbiodinium necroappetens
CCCCCCCCCCCCAGCAGCCTGTTGTGTGGGAAATCTGGTGCCGCATGAATGTTGATATCCTCAGAATCCTGGGATCAGAGTGGACATGACAATGCCTTTCGAGAAGTGTGCTTCATTGCTGAACCCTAAACCCTAAANNCCGAAACCCTACACCCTAAACCCCGATATTGTAAACCCTAGAGGCCCGAATCTTCTGCCTTAACCCAACATGTCCACAGTACATTTCTACGGACGTTTTTTAAGGAAAGCAGACTGCAGGTAAACCCTAATCCCTAAACCCTAAACCCTCAACCCTAAACCCCAAACCCTCAACCCTAAACCCTAATCCCTAATCCCTAAACCCTATAACCCTAACCCCTATTCCCTAAATCCAAAAAAAACCCTAAACCCTCAACCCTAGACACTAAACCCTAAGGGTTTAGGGGGGCCTTACAGGTCTACCACGGCCGCAACATGGACTACCGCCTTGAGCCGCTTTGCTTTGAGTGCAGAGGCTTCGAGGTTTCGAGGCTTTTGAGTGTGCTGAAAACTGTAGGGTTTAGGGTTCAGGGTTTAGGGTTGAGGGGTTCAGGGTTTAGGGTTCAGGGTTTAGGGTTGAGGGTTCAGTGTTTAGGGTTCAGTTTTTAGGGTTCAGGGTTGAGGGTTCACTGAACCCCTAAACCCTAAAGCCTGATCGAGTTCCTAAAACCTGAAATCCTGAAACCCTGAAGCCAGAAAGCTGCAGCTTTTCGGTTTCACCTCCTTGGGTTGAAGGATTTCAGGCCAGAGTCTCGGACACGAGTTTGACATACATGCTTAGGGTATAGGGATTAGGGTTTAGAGTTTAGGGTTTAGTGTTCAGGTTTAGGGTTTGAGATTCAGAGTTTAGGGCTCAGGGTTTAGGGTTCAGAGTTTACTACCATGATTTACAGTTTCTGGTAGCCTGAACCGTTTAGCCCCAGCCCGAAACCTAAACACCTTGCATACATGTTCAAAAAGCACCATTAGCCCGCGGGCCCTTTGCCTCGAAAACAGAAAGCACCTCCAAAAACCTAACATAGTTTAAGTTCCTAGCGGTCCCTAGACAGAAGTAGAGTCAAGTGGCCCAAAGACCTGTCCTAGTCATAAATCCTGAACCCTAAACCCTAATCATGATGCCCTAATGTAGAAGGCTAAATAAATATTTACCAATCTTATTTCTTAGGGTTCCTTCTTACAATTATACTATAAAGGAGCCAACTGTTCTATTGTTCTTATTTTTACGGCCCCTGCATTGTATAAGACCGGCTCAGGTTCAAGCTGCCTAATGGGACTGTCGAGGATTGGCCGAATGTCACCTATGAGGTGCCGTTTTAGGGTTTAGGGACTACATGTTTCAAACACCCACACAAACTGCGTGAACAGCACAGAAACACCACCCTAAAGTAGAGTGTGCGCTGCTCACTCAGCTTCAGATCAAAGTAACACTGAAATGTTACGACGCCCCTCTTTCCAGGGACTGCGCGAATTTGCTCATGATCTTGAGCCACGGACGTGGCAAAGCCGAGGGCATGGAGGTAACGTGTTATTTTCACAAAAAAAGCAAGCGAACACAACCAGACAAACAAACAAACAAACAAAAAGCAATCAATCAATCAATCAACCAACCAAGCAAGCAAGCAAGCAAGCAATCTATCCATCCTTCATCAATCTATTAATCAGCCACCGAGTCAGTCAATCAATCAGTCAACCAGTCAACCGATCAATCAACCAACCAGCCAGCCAGTCAACCAATCAATCGATCAACCTATCAATCAATCAAACGCACAAACGAACACCGTAAACCGACAGCCAAACAGAGTACTTTCGGCAAGAAATGTGTGTGTGTGTGTGCGCGCGAGTGTTTTGGCACATATACTGTCTCCATTCCTGCACATCAACAGATGCGTGCTGGCGTAAACATGATCTCGCAGCTTGTCTCAAATTTGTGGTGCTTCCAGCTGTATTCGGGTGTTCTTAATTCTTATTATTGTAATATCTACGGTTGGACCGAAAGTCGGTGGGAAAGTTGATGACCATCTACACATACATACATGATGTTCTAAACAAATAAGTAAACATAAATACACATGTAAATATAAAATAAATATAAATATAAATATAAATATAAATATAAATATAAATATAAATATAAATATAAATATAAATATAAATAAATAAATATATATATATATATATGAAAAGAAATTGTGTTTAATGTGTGTGTGTGTATATATTTATGTGCATGTATATATATATATAGATATACACTCCATCATTTGTTTGTTTATTCTATCTAGATGTTGACATGACCACATACATACATACATACATACATACATACATACATACATACATACATATATATATATACATACATATATATATAATATTTATGTATATAAGTATTATATATATATATACATACACACACACATATACATATATATATATACATAGGTGTGTATATATATATACACACATGTATGCAAGGAATTATCTCTCCCTCTCTCTCGAGGCCCTGGTCAGGTCTGAGGGCCTGCGAAGGTATACAGTAAAGGACTACGCTGGCAACCTTTGTCCCCATGTGACACCCTGGCCAGGATTATGGGTTAAGTTTAGGGTTTAGGGTTTAGTAAACCCTGAACCCTAAACCCATAATCCTAAACCCCAACGCCCCGGAACACGCCTTACCTGACATAGGAGCTTTAAGGTTGTAGGATGTCGTGATTTCGCGGGATTGGCGTTTGGGTCTTAGGCTTCTGGGGCTGTGGAGTTTGGGGATTTCGAGTTTATAGGGTTGAGGTTGGGTTGGGGTTTAGGGTTGTGGGGATTTTGTGGATAGCCACAGTCCAAACGTCACCTGCCTCCAGGCGTACTACTTCAAAGGTGGCCAGCCCGTGTTCATGAGCATCGGCTGGGCGTTGTACACAGGCACAGACCTCCACTTTTAGCACCCCAAATCTTGGAGTTTAGGGTTTAGGGCGCTACTTAGGGCATAGAGTAGCCCTTTAAGATTTTATGGATTACATAGTGGGTGAGAAGTAGTAAGGGATACTACAATGGTTCTACATGCTTCCAGCTGATTCAGTAGCAGGCTCTGTCTTAAATGAGACTGGGTCTATGGTAAGTTTGGGATCCCGTTATCTCCATCACCAAATGAAGCTCCAACCCAAAATGAGACTGCCATGACGGCAGTCCAACCCTAAACCCTAAAGGGTGAAATGTTTAGGAGATCCCTGAAACCTTCTCCAGACGCTTGGTCGTAGAGTCTACAGGTGTCCTGAGCAGAACTGCCACCCGGCTCCTAGTTTTGCGTTTGAGGCATATACGGCTTTAAGCTGAGTGTTGGCATTTCGAGTGTAGGATTAGATGCTTGGGCTTTAGGCTTCAGGAACTACCCATAGGCCCCTAAGTTCCTTTCTGGGATCACCTTATAGGATTCTAAATATGGTTTAAAAGGAACTACTTAGGGGCCTATGGGTATCTGGCATCTTTAGGATGTAGGCTTGCGCCTGCGAGCAAGGTTTCGATTACGAAGCCTGGGTTTTCAAATTGTCATTCCTGCAACTGACTTTCCAGCTTTACGGTGCAGAACTCTCAAGCCTAAAACCGCTAACGCAAAATGCTACAAGTGCCCCGGAAACCGAAGCCCTCCTAAATGCTCAGCCCTGAACCCGAAGCTCTTGAAACCCTAAAACCACAAATTCTAAACCCTACAGAAGCCTATAAAAAGGCAGCTTCTTTATAGGGTCCAGGTAGCCCCAAACCCCATCAAGATCTCGGATCCGAAGATCCATAGTCTGTTCCGGGCTCTAGAGCCGGAAACCCTACAATACTAGTACCACCTTCGAGTTTCTTGCTGAATAAGAAGTGGTCCCCTTCTGACCCAAAGAACGATTCTGATTACTGTAAAATGTCTCAAAGCTTTCAAGAACCCTATATTACCCTTGTAGAACCCTAAGGCCTAAACCCTAAACCCTAACAAGGGACCTTATAGTACCCTTATAGAACCCTAAGACCTACGTCAGCCATAGAGTCCTTACATGCACAATTCTCTGAATTAGGGTCCCTTTTAAGGTCCTTTTTTATAAGGGAGCTACCCGTATGAACTCGATTCTAAGTATCCCCCTTCGTTACTGCAGGCGTCCATACCGGCATGCGCTTTGGCGGCTGGACCTTCGAGCAGAACACACGGCCAGGCCAAGACTGCGTTTAGGCTCTTGGGATGAGGGTTGAGGGCTTACCTTAAGCCCCAAATAACCTACCCTTTTTAAGGACTTATATAAAGAAATCAAGGGTCCAGGTAGGGTTTAGATGAGTTTTCTGGATACCATGCTGGTACTTGAGTTAGAACTTTGAGCAGGTTGTGGTAGTGAAGTTGAAGATGGTGTTTCTGCGCTGCTGTTGGATGCCGATTCGGGGCTGTTGCAATCGTGTTGCGAGGGCTGTGGATGTAGGGTTGAGCTTTGCGGCTTTGGCATGCCCCGTTAGGGCCTGAAGGAATTTTTTTTTTGGGGGGGGGTGGGATCCAGGGTTTGATCGGGTTTCGGCGGCCTGAGCCGGCACTAGGGGCATTTAAAGATTTAATTTAGGCAGGGTTTGACTAGAGCTAGGGTTTAGGATGAGGTCGAGAGTGAAGCTTTTGCTAAGGTAGAGCAACTTGTCGCCTTTTATGCTTCTGTACCCCTTCTTTCGTGGCCTGGGGGCTTATTAGTCGATTAGAGATCCGCGTTTTGTGAGGCATAATTCTATGGCCGTGTTGATGGCTGCGACTGCTGGCTGCTAGATTCGGCCCTAGGAGACCCAAGCCCCTCCAACCCTTCTCCCTGAAGTCTTATTCTGAACTTCGAACGGTCCATCCTAGACTAATCACCCCTAAACCTTCCTACCCAAACACAGAAAACGCAGAAGCACAACATCCATCAAGCCAGGAAACAATGCCACCCTGAATCTAGCCGCCGGCCAGAAAGGAGGCGCCTGGGAACCCAAAAGCCCTAAAACCCTACCTAGACCCTCCATCTACCCTCTAAAGACCCTTAAAGGCCCTAAATACCCTTAACTTGGGACCATATACCCCTATTTGAGGGTACTTGGAGGGTCCTGGTAAACCGTGGGATCAGGCCTTCTGGGGCCCTTGTTAGGGCTAGGGCCTTGTGGGCTGAGTTGAGGCTCAGAGTGCTTTGTGTCTTCGGAGCTGCATTATTTTGGGGGGCCTTTTAGGGTTTAGGGCTTAGGGTTTAGGGTCTACCGCTGGGCTCGTAGGGGTCCTAGAGTATCGAGGTTTTGTAGAGGTTCTGTGCGCTTCCTAACGGTGTTGCAAGGGTTGCAGACTTTAAGATCTAAACCCTAAACCCTAAACTCCAAACCCTAAACCCTAAGCCTAAAGCCTAAAGCCCCAACCCTAAACCCTAAAGCCCCTAAACCCGACATCTTTTCGACTCCTGGTGTTCCGGGGGTCCTCGGAGTTCTTGACAGTTGTCGGGCGGAGGCTGTAGCGGTGTATTGTGGGCCCCAGACTCCAGGCATCCTAAACCCAAAAAACCCTCAGATCTAGGACATTTTCAGGTGGGCAGTTACCGTTATGAGAGCCTGATAGAAGGTCTAGATACCTTTAGGTTTAGGATTTAGGGGGCTTAGGGGGTTTAGGGGGGTTTAGGGGGTTTAGGGTTTAGGGTTTAGGGCTTACCTTAACCCCAAATAACCTACCTTCTTAAGGACTTACAAAAAGAAGTCATAATAAGGAACCCTCAAAAGGTAGGTTCTTTACGGTCGTCCAGGTCCAGGTAAACCCTAGAAGCGTCTAGGTTTCTGCGTTTGAGGGGCTTAGATAGGATTGAGGGTTTAGGGTTCCGGGAACAAGGTCTGGGTGTTTAGGTGTGGGCATAGGGTTAAATCCCCCCAGCACAAGCTTTTGCTTCACCCTCACATATACACAAAGCCCTAATATCGGGGGCTCTGCTTGGACAGGCCCCTCCGTTCTTCAAGTCGGTTCCTGGACCGGGACTCCTGAACTCAACACCAAGTCCAGTGTCTAACGAGTCAAACAACAAGCCCCAAACCCTAAATCCCCAAAGCTTCAAAGCCATAACCATAGGGGCTGAGTACGTAGCCTTTAATTAACCTTTTGGGGCTTATGTATCCTACTATAATTTAAAAGGTTAACCTTTTTTTGGACTAGGGCATTCAGCCCCTATGTAACCCTAAACACTACATCCTGAAGCCCTAGCGCAGAACCCTAAGCCCCTGGCATCGGGCTGTCAAGGTATTCCCTTCGGCTGGTTTGCTCGCAGCTCAGCCGTGTCTCCTCGGTTCCACGGTGCTTCATGATTAGAATAGGAATTAGGGCTTCGGGTTTAATATAAGGGCCTTGATAATTAGAATAGGGTTTAGGGTTTCGGGTTTAATATAAGGGCCTTAATAATTAGAATAGGGTTTTGGGGTTCATGCGGACATTCGTCTGAGGCGAGTACTGCGGATGATGCCTTGTGCATCACTTGGAAGACTAACTGAACTTTGAGTTAGCTCTTCAACTTATCATCGCAGTGATTTCATCACAGCGAGAAGGAGGGAAACTAACTGAGTTTAGCGACGATCTCCTCAAGACAAGTGAACATAGAGTCGTACTGCGCAGACCAAGTATTCAACAACTGTACATCAAAGTCGCGCGGGCTAGGACATCTACGCGTGAGATTCCGCGGCTCAGTAGAAAAGTTTCGAAGCTTTCCGCAGCTCGCACAAGGTTCAAAAGAGGTCCACACTGGCTCAAGTACGTGTGTGCGAAAGTCATTTTCAAGCATTTGATTTTGCTGGTATCTTTCAAGAGTATCTTTAAATTTTGCCGTGCGATTCCTAGCAGCCTTGAATCTTTTCAAAGGCCCAGGCCTTGGTGGTAAGGCGTTTCGAATTTCAAGTGAAGACAAAGATTTCCATTTTTCAATCGGAAGCTGTATGACGCAAGTCACCAGTGTGGTGAGACTGTTGGTGGCCACATCCTGCTGTTTTTGGAGAACCTGTTGGATCCAGGGAAAAGGCATATCCTTGTTGCGGAATCTAGGAATTTGCCATTTTTCAGATAAGGGGGTGTTCATTAGTAACTTGCAATCTTGACCAACAGATTCGCAAAACAAATCTGTAGTGATCCGGACGATCTGTGCATTGACATTTTCTGCTAAGCGCGCTTCAACACGTAGCGCCTGCAACTTAGCATTAGCCTGCGTTAGATCCCACTTAGGAACAAAGAAAAGGCCGTCGGGAAATGCAGTTTCGTTAGGAAAAGACTCAAGCCATTTTGCTTGATTTTGGTTGGAAAAATCAAGATTGGTCAGATCGGAATTTTGATGTTGCGTTTGGAACATAAACGATGAAAGCACTCGCAGTTTGTATGCAGCCATGCCTGCAAACTGGCATTGTTGGAGAAAATCAGCAATTGCACCACCATGTCGCACGAAGAGGGCTAAAGCTTGGGTCCACGCAAAGATTTTGACAGCTTCACTGTGTTGTTTTTGTGTCCATCTGGTCCAAAAAGAGAAAACAAGAGCGAAGTCCTGAGACGTGCTGCCCCATTTATTCCATTCGGTACGTGTGACTGGTGGGTTCCATTTTAATGGTAGCGCGTTGACAAATCCCAAATCATGTTTTTGCTGACATGTCCGTGCGATTGTGTTGTTGCTGATTTGCCTCGGCCTTTGCTCTTCGGGCGCAAATTGTTGATATGAATCCGGATCGCGATTCATTTCCATCCATTGCCAGAGGAGCTGCCTTATAGCAAACCCTAAACCCTAAGCCCTATTCTAATGATTAAACCCCCTTGCTAGGCGCTTTTGCAAAGCTTCTAGCTTCGGACTTCGACCCTCTGATGTGGGGTTTGACGATATAAATCCTGCATTACCCGTTTTGAGGAATATACCATCATTCCGATAGTTTAGGGTCCTTGAGGTAATGCAGGATTTATCATCAACAGTAGGGCTTAGGGTTTCAGGGTTTAGGGCTGAGGGTTTAGGGTTTAGCTTTTAGGGTTTTGGGGTTTTGGTTTAGTTTTAGGGCTTTAGGGCTTTAACGCTTTAGGGCCTAGGGTCCTGGGCTTAGAGTTTAGGGCTTTGGGCTTGGGGCTTAGGGCTTCGGCTTTAGGGTTTAGGGCTTTGGGTTTAGGGTTTAGGGTTTAGGATGTTGGGTTGTAGGGTTTTGGGTTGAAAGTCTCAAGCTGAAGCTGTCGACTTTGGGTTCGGGGGCTCGAGCCTTTGATGCTGTAGCCGTTGAGGTGCATCGGTTAAGGGTTTAGGGCGACGCAGTTTTGTCCTAGAATCCCGAAGCGTTAAAGCCTTTAGGGCCCTTAAAACCTAAACCCTAAACGCCTAAACCCGAAAAAAGCGCGAAGCCCCATAGCAACGCGCTGCTTCCCGAAATATATGAGATCGAGAAGTCCGGCTCGGCCCGGGGGTCCAGGCTCTAATAGCCGAAGCTCTCATGGGGGATTGTGGGGGGGTGGGTTAGGGTTTAGGGTTTAGGGTTGGGATGAGCTCTCGGGGAGGGGGGGGGAGAAATTAGGGTTTTGGGGTTTGGGGGTTTAGGCTTTAGGGTTCAGGGTTGGGATGTATTAGGGGTGGCTTACCCGTGGGCCCGTGGCCGCCAATGAAGGGGGGGATCCGACTACAGTAGAAGCCAGCAAGTTGGAACATCCTTGTCCTCATGCCCAGAAGGTATAGTAGAGGAAATCCCAGCACTCTTCATCCTAAATTCCATGTTCCAACTTTCTGTCCAACTTTCTGGGATTCACCATATTTAGGGCCGACAATGTAGGGTTGACTGCCTATGCTAGCTATTCAGGCGGCCCTGACTGTAGACACTCTAAACCCTAACCTCAAAGCCCTGGGCCCGTACAGCCCGTAAAGGCCCGCAGAACTCCCGGGCCCGATATGGCACCCTTCTCAAGCCCTGAGACCTAGACCCTAAACCCTAAACGCTAGACCCTCAACCCCAAACCCTATTCTATCTAAAAAGGCCCCTATAATTTTAATAGAGCTTGAAATCCAAACTGCAAGGCCTCCCACCTGACCCGTCGTTTGGTTATTTTTGGGGGTTTCAGGGTTTTGGGGCTTGGAATTTTGGCATTCAGGGTTTTGGGGTTTAGGGTAGGGTTTACAAGGATGGGGGGTTCAGGGACCCTAATGCACTCGTCCTTCAACCCATCTGTTCCTGATGTAATAGCCCAATATAGAAGCCTGAACCATTACGAATATTTTCCCGCGATTTTTTGCATTTCAACTTGTGCAGTATGACATACCGAAATAAACTTCCTCTCCCCATGTCCAGATGAATAGAACAGCGTCGCAGATGGTTGGAGCATCTTGCACTCTACTTGACATGGGTAGTTTTCTCGGGTATTGTACTATGAAGATTTCCTGAGGCCTCTATACCAGACCGGTTTCATCGGTTCACGGTTCTTGAACCCTAAACCCTAAACCCTAAAACCCTAAAGCCCTAATCCCTGAAGCACTAAACCCTAAACCTACTCTTAAGGGTCACTTTGTCATCCACGTTGAGGTCTCCTTCAGATGGGAATACGCCGGCTGCCATGCCGAGGTCAAGTCGCTTCTCGCCACGGTCCCGGATTTCCAGACGGCTCTCCAGAAAATCAACGTGCCGGGCCGAGCATGTTTTTAGGGTTTAAGGTTAAGGGTATAGGGTTTATACGGTTTAGGGTTCAAGGTTTAAGGTTTAGGGAGTTTAGGGTTTAGGGTTTAAGGTTTATAGGGTTTAGGGTTTAAGGTTTATAGGGTTTAGGGTTTAAGGTTTAGGGCTTAGGGTTTAGGGTTTAGGGTTGCCAATTCAGAGTGCTTCGCTCATTTTGCATGACATATGTTCTTCTTTTTGGAATGTTTGGCCTGTGGCAAGGTTTCTTGCCAGGATGCACCCCGAAGTAAGAGCATCTACGAGTTCCACTGCTGCTGCTGCTGCTGCTGCTGCTGCTGCTGCGGCTGCTGCTGCTGCTGCTGCTGCTGCTGCTGCTTCCCTGCAGCGATCTCTGTTACAACTGCCAAGCGGACAATCTGCACTTGAAACACCTTGCATTTGCTTGCACCGTCTTTTTTTGTCCGATCCACTATTGTGACCGTTGTCTACAGTGACTGCGAGCGTGGAAGGTCGCTATGAAACTCGCCAGTCGGTGTTGTCTGATACGCATACTTGGAGGCCCAGGGGACTTAGTGAGTGGGTTATAAGTAGGGTTATAATTAGGGTAACTCCATTTAGGGTACTTATAACTCTGCTTATAACCCACTTACTAAGTCCCCTGGGCCTCCAAGTACTGCGTGTGCGACAAGCCAGGGCAAGAGTGGGCAACGGGAATCCGGATCTGAAGTTCAGTTTCGGGCTTAAGGCTCACAGGTTGTACTCAAAAAAAGGTTCTACAAACGCAGTACCACGCATGTATGCCTATACCTGAAAAAGTCTCCATTGTAGTTTCTTCTTGGGACTACCTTATTTATAAACCCAAAGAGGAACTACAATCGAGACCAAGGTAGCTCCAGTCTTTGCTATTCTTGTTGTTGGCTTTAGGGCCAGGCTCAGGGATGATTGTAGTTTCTTTTTTGGTTGAACCAATTTTTATATTTAGGATCCCACAAGGTATCCCCAAAAAGGAACTACCAAGGAGACTAAAGGTAGCCTCAAAGCTTCCTGCGGGCCCAGTCCACGAGTTTCATGGCGCCGCAGTACTTCATCATGTCCGGCAGCCAACCCTACGAAGGTGGGCTTAGGGTTCATAGGGCTTTGGGGTTTAGGGTGTAGGGTTCATAGGGTTTTAGGGTTTAGGGTTTAGGGCTCATAGGGTTCATAGGGTTCAGGGTTTCGAAGGGGGGGCAAGATATTCATCGTTGCTTCCCGTTCTTGTCCGAAGACTCTTCTGTCAGGCCCCCATGTGTGCTTGAGCCGGTGCTGATACTATATAGAGGCTTAAACTTGATTGAAATTGCCAATATCACGGGGGGGCTTCCCTATTCAGAATACAGAATAATCATGGGCCCCAAAACCCTGTAATTATTCTAAATATTCAGGCCCCTATAGTCTATTTAAGTCTATTTGTCCCAAGCTTGGTGAGACTTTCGGCCTTTATCTGTGACGAGGAGCAATGAGGCGTGCATGTGATAAGGAGTGCAATACATAAAATGACCCGCGCCAGCCTGCAGAACATCCGGCAACATGACTTTTGTGAGGAACACCAGGCGCAGTCCTACTTCCAGCAATTGAGCTCGCCACGTCCGCTGACCGAGTGCAGCTAGCTCTCCTGCTAATTACCCTCGTCATGAACTGCTGTACCCTGAGGGTTGTTATGCTGCGGATATTGGGTCTAGAGTTTATCTCTACACCACGATAGTATCCCGAGGGCGCAACTCTCGCGCTAAACCCCTACAACCCCTGAACCCTAAACCCATAAACCCCTGAACCCCTAGCGCTGGGGAGGTGCCGTGGTCCCCTAAACCCTAAACCGTAAACCCTAAACCCCAAGCCCTAAGCTGAAGCCCTAAATCCCTGTAACCGTGGAACCCCTTAAGCCTTCCAGGCTAAACCCCTAAACGCCCTATGCCCCTAAACCCTAAACCCTAAACCCCTAAACCCCCTAAACCCCCTAAACCTCTAAACCCCTTAAACCCCTAAAGCCCTAGCGCTGGGGAGGTGCCGTGGTCTCAATGGATCGCCTTGCTGCACAAAGCCTTCCTGACACACCGCCTGTGCGCTTGTTGGGCCCAGGTCGACTGGCGCAGGTTAAAGCAACATAGGGCCTTAGGGTTTAGGGTTTAGGGTCCTTAGTAGGGTCTAGGGTTTAGGGGCCTTATTAGGGTTTAGGGTTGGGTTTAGGGTGTAGGGGCCTTCATAATTAGAATAGGGGTTGGGGGGCTCCTTATTGTAACTATGGTATAATATACCCCCAAACGCCATTGTAATTATTAAGGCCCCTATCTTACCTTGGGTTAAGGCTTACGGCGGGGTTAGGGTTCACTCGGTAGTTCTCTAAACCAAGGTCCCTTTTTGGGTCTTTCCGGGTCCTTTTTACAAGGGTTCCGTATTAACCTAAAAACGGGCCCCAAATTTAGAGAACTACGCACATAGTTTTCCGGCTTGGTTTGTGCTTGCACAGTGCTTCACGTCGATGCTTCACTGACAGGGCAGCCTGGTATAGGTACTCCCCAAAGAGGCAGGCATTCGCATAGGCCACCCCCAGCTATGTTTGACTGGAATTTCAGCCAACCCGCGGTGAGTTGAGTTTGATGTGCCGGATCAGTTCTTACTGTTGGGCGTAAAGGGCTAAGGGATTACGAGTTCCGACTCTACTTCCAGAGGTTAGATGGTGTTGATGATGATGAAGAAGATGATGATGACGACGATGGTGATGACGATCATGATGTTGATGTTTCCCTTTTAGTAGTCTCAGGTTCCTGATGATCCATTCCCCGTTTCATTAGACACACCCGGAATAATAAGAACACATTGGGGCGAATCCTCCCGAAATCAGAACCTTACAGCACCTTCAGAGCAAAAGCAAGAGCAGGAGTTAGAGCAGCAGCAGCAGCAAGAGCAACAGCGGGATCATCAGCAAGACCAACAACAAGAGCAAAGCAAAAGCAAACGCAGGAGTAAGAGCAAGAGCAGGAGCAAAAGCGGGAGCAACAGCAAGAGCAGGAGCAGGTGTAAGAGACGCAGCAGAAGCAAGCGCAAAACCCAGCGCGGGAGTAAGTGCCAAAGCAGAAGCCAGAGCACGCGACGCTTCAACAGTAAAAGTAGAGATAACAATGCTAATAATAAAGGCACTTTTTGAGTTTTTGTTTTGGGGGGAGGGGGGGTCCCCCGTTTAAAAATTAGGGGGAGGGGATTAAACCTACCCCGACACCGAAAAGGGAGCACTCTTATCGTTACTCTGCACGGAAGGCTTGACTCGGAGGTGTGCATCAGAAAGATGCAAGGATTTACAAACACACCCGACGAAACATCGTCAAGATTCACGGAACCCGCGATTCAGTTCGACTTCAAGCTGCCAGTACACAGCAGCATGGCTCCACAGAAGACACGACAAGCAGGGCATCCACCCAGTTCCAGCTGGTCTCAACTCCTTGCTTGCTCTTGCGATTGACCATCCCAGCATAACGAGACTCCGGATTCAATCCAGGTATATTCGGTGGTCCAGTGTAGGTGTAGTCCCAGAATGCACCGAGCAATCCTACCAATGTGCCGCAGGGAGTAATTGGTACCTGCTCCAAACGAACGACGACGTCAACAAGCTGCCAGCAGATCCCCGGCGTCCTCTGACAAATATGTGTCTTCTTTGGCAGCTTGGCTGTTTCAGACCTTATCCCTAACCCTCCAGGTACCTACTATAGAGGGTACTAGAGCTCCTAGGGCCCTAAATAAAAGGTACCTGGAGGGTTAGGGTATTATCGGCATGGCATGCATGCGGGGATTCGCCAGTTCGCCCCAGCCGCATCTCAGTCTGCAACATTCTCTTAGTCGCCTTGGTGGTGTGGACTCCTTTGCACGGTTTTACTAAGGTAGGAACCTGATTAAGAAGCCCTGGCCCTATAACCCCAACATATGAGGAGTCATATAAACAAAAAACCCGCATAGATACTCACGGTTTCTTCATCAGGTTTCTACAACCCTTAAATCCCTGAACCCTTATAAAGTACCCTTGTAGAGCCCTCTAGCGGAATCCTTATATTACCCCATTATGCTATCTTTGGGTTCCTATTCCTATACTTTCCTGTACTCTCGTGCAAACGACGGACGTTGCAAAGTATTCCGAGCGGTGCGGACCTGGAACTGTGTTTTTTTTTTTNNGGATATCCTTGCCTTATTGGGCTTCATTACAAGGGGGGTTATATGGGATATCCGAACCGTTCGGATGTGGGGTTTAGGGTTTGGGGGTTTAGGGTTTAGGGGTTTGTTTGGGGGGGAGGGGGTTAGAGTGTAGGGTTTAGGGGTTGTTTGGGGGAGTTAGGGTTTAGAGTTTAGGGTGGGGCGGTGGTTTCAGCAGGGTTCAGGACGGGACGTATAGGGCAACACCTGCTTTCTGGTTTGGGCATCGTATCTGGCAATAAGTGTTTCTTATTCCTGAGGTATGGGTAGAGTTGAGGAAGAGGAGAGGGCAACAACATGGTATCTCAGGCGTCAACACAAACTCCTCACAAGATTCCTACAACTCATAACCCTATACCATACCCTGCAACCATGTAAGCCTCGCTGGGACAAGCTTATACAGTAGCTGCTAGCTGCCAGGCCTTGTTTCGCGAAGGGCATCAGTTGGATGCGAGAATGCTAGGTTGTTCACGTGAGGTTTCCGGGGTTCAGGGCTAAGGGTCTTGAAGCGGTTTTGAGCTTCAGTATTACGGGATGGCAGTATTACGGGATGGGGTGTTGCGTAGAAGATCCGAAAGGTAATCTTCTAGGCGTCTATTCTGTGGCCCCCGGTGTGAGGGTGGCTTTAAGGCTAAACTTTCGGGCTTATAGAGCTTACGGCGTGAGTTTGTGTGTTGAGGTTTCTTCATTCTTGCTTTCAGTGAGACAGAGGAAGCAGAAGGCATGCTCGGCGGCCCTCAGGGTTTTCCTTTCAGGATTAGGGTTTAGGGCTTTGATCAGGTTTAGAGAGGCAACTTCACACATCGGCTGCAGAAGGAGCACATTCAACCCGACCTTGCACCCCCTTAGAGGCTGGTTCACATTAGGAGTCCTATTTTGGGATCTTTCTGGTCCTGCGGTTTGAGGTATGCACGAGGGTTCCGAAACTTTCAATCCCGAGAAAAATATTATATCCTGTTCTCGAAACCTCAGACTTTATACCCTAGACCCTAAACCCAGTTCTGGGCCAGAGATTGCGGATTTCGGCCCACTCTTGCGAACGGAACCGGGTAGTCCGTGGTAGGCTTTGGCGGAGGGGTTTAGGGATAGATTTCCTTGCTAGTATCCCACGTCGACATCCCAAAAAAAAGTGTCACCCCCAGAGTCAGACAAAAACCCAACAAGCACCCTGACTTGGGAATCTGCTGGCCTGCCATGCGTGAGGTACAAGTCGGAAGACGTTAACCTTCCCAACATCTGGGCCACGCGGCTGCTTCGGGCATTCGGGTACTATTTGAGTCTCAAGCCAGCCCGAATTCCGAAAACCGATCCCCTCACCCACAATTCCTGGGTTTCGAACCCTGGAATAGTTTCCCAAAGAGCATAAAACTGAACACACAGTCACGGCAGGGTTCAGGGTCCAAAACAGCCCTATCAGCCCTAAGCCGTAACATCCAGATCCATAGACCAAACCCTCAACCCTAGACCATCCTTGGATGCGCCCCCAGGCCAAAGCAGAACAACACAATACACCCCGCTTCCTCAGAACTTGATGCTGGGTCCCACGCTGCATGATTACCTGACCGTCTTCACCTGGGCCTTGGGCTCAGCAATGAGTTTAGGGTCTACGGTGGTCTATGGGGGCCTGTCAGAATTCCAAAAAGAGTATCACACTAAAAGTGATCGTTGTTGGGTTCTACCAGGATTTTTGGGAACTATGCCTTCGGTGCTTTAGGGTTCCGGGGTTGGGGGCTCTAGGGTTTAGTGGCATTAGGGCTCTGAGTTTTATCGATTTAGGGCACACGCTGTAGGATGGAGTGTTGGCTTTCCCGGTTTAGGATGGTTTAGGGTTTCAGTGTAAAGCCAGCAAAGACCCTAAACCCTAAACTCTACCTGTATCCCCAAACCCTGCGCAATAGTAGGTTATGACCCCTTAATTATAGGGTCTAACCCTTAAAATGGTAGGTTTTTGGATGCCCAGGTAAACCTTAGCCTGGGACATGAACAGGCCGACAACAAAAGGCCTAGAACCCGGACAGGGGCCTTCTGCAAACTATCGTGCCCCCCTGTTGTTGTTGCTGTCACATCCCCGAACCTTAAACCCTGTCAACTTCAATTCCTATCATCTGAACCAACTTCAATTACTATAATCTGAATCAGAATCCAGACTGAAAGTGTTAGGGGCTTGCAGTCTTTTTTCTCATATTCCGAAGCTCAACCCTAAACCCTATAAACCCTAAACCCTATAAACCCCAAACCCTCGGCCCTAAATCCATGAATGACTCAAGCTACAGGGCTTTCCCTCAAAGCGCCACGGCCCTAAAAAGCTCAAGAACGCCCAAGCCCACAGCCCCGAAGCTGAGGAAGAACACGTTTTTTTTTTTTGAGGGGGGGAGGGGGGGTAGGTTTAGGGTTTAGGATTTAGGGTAGGTTGTTGTATTAACTTTGCTATCGTATGTTCTAGTGCTTTAAGTTTTGCGATCTGTCTCTCTGTCTGTCTCTTTGTTTGTCTCTCTCTCTGTCTGTCTGTCTGTCTGTCTGACTGTCTGCCTGTCTGTCTGTCTGTCTGCCTGTCTGTCTGTCTGTCTGTCTGTCGGTCTGTCTGTCTGTCTGTCTGTCTGTATCTCTCGCTCTCTCTCTCTCTCCCGCT
>CAJNJA010006990.1:0-16282 GCA_905231915.1 Symbiodinium necroappetens
TTTCTGCCTTTCTTTCTGTTTTCCTTTCTTTGTTTCTTTCTTTCTTTCTCTTTCATGTGTTCTTTCTTTCTGTCTTTTTTGTTCCTTCTTTCTTTCTGTCGTTCTGATGTTTCTGTCTTTCTGGCTTTCTGTCAGTCTCCCGGGATACCCACGTAGTGTTTTTTGATGCCTATTTAGTTTTTTTTGATGCCTACTTAGTTTTTTTTGATGCCTATTTGTTTTTTTTTTGAGGCCTCTCCCAGCCCAATGTACCCCGAGTGTTCACGATGCATTTATGAATGCTACGATGGCGAATGGCATTGGCTCAACATTGCTGGGACTGGCTTGGTCGCGTAAAGGAATGCCTGCTTGACTGTGTGTGACTGGGGAAATTGATTGATCATGGTTGCTCGGGATTGTCTAGATTGTTCCTTTGATTTTTACGTGGTGGCGGAGCTTCGGCTCCAGGGAGTGGGAGAGTTGATTTTGCAGTTAGAGGAATCGGTGGCGAAATCAAATTGTTCCCACCTCCAGTGTACCACGGTGAACTGGAGAAATGGGAAGACTGGTCATGGCAGCTGAAGCGATACATCGGACTGTGCAAGCCGATTGCCAAACTGATGATGGATGATGTGAAGGAGCCAACAGTGTGATCACTGATGATCTGAGTGAAGCATTTGACATCCAGCTAACGCGCTAACGAATCAGTTGACACTGTTCTCACGACAACTGGCCCACATGCTTGCGCAGATCATTGATGGTGCAGCAAGGCCGATTGTTCGACAAAAAGACACAGAGAATGACTTTGAGATTTGGCGACGACTGCATAAACAGCTTTCACTGCCCGAAAGAGGTCGAGCCGCGAAGAACCAATTGCCTGCTTGACTGTGTGTGACTGGGGAAAGTGACCTTGGTTGCTCGGGATTGTCTAGATTGTTCCTTTGATTTTTGCACACGCACTCTCGCGCTCTCTCGCTCTTTTGCTACGCCACTCGCACTCGCGCTCCGCGCTCTCGCCCTCCTCGCTCTCGCTCTCCTCGCTCTCCCTCTCCCCGCTCTCCTCGCTCTCCTCACTCTCGTCGCCTTCCTCGCTCTCCCAAGCCCTAGTGCTTGTCTCGGCTGGGTGGGCAGGTGCTGGAAAAGGTGTGGCCCCCAGACCGGCACTAAGAGTCGTGGGCGACTCGAGGAGCACTCCCTTTCCCTCACCTGGTGGCACGAGGGCTACTGTGCCGTTACGTATCGGACGTATCGGTGGGTCGACATCGTGTTTTTGGGTGGTGTGCCACGACGACTTTTCCACTGCTACTGCTGGGTGCGGCATGTATTCGTCAGAGACGAATGAAACGCTGGTTGCATGGTGTGAAGGAGTGTGTTATGGTCGTGCGGCGTCCAATGTATATGTCAGCTTTTCCACACCTACAACATGCATCGAAAGCTCGCTTGGACATGTTGGACACCGTGCATGGGGTCACAGCCATGAGGGCGTCCAATGTATAGGTGAGGTATTCCACGCTTACCACAAGCGTTGACGGCGCGCTTGATTACCGCTGTTGCCACCGGCTTTCTTCCACGGAATTGCCTCTGTGCCGTTTATTGCTGCAGCAGCCTGGTTTACTTGTGATACTACTTTGTTGGACCTGCTTGGTGGCGTGCTCGCCCTCGGTGCTGGAACATTGTTCCCTCGGCACATGGTGCGCGCCTTTGGGTTCGCCCGCATCGCTCCCTCGGCACTGGCCACATGGCTTCGCCCCCTTGATGCTGTTTGCCTCTGTCGACTACTTGCTGTATTTTTGGTGCATGCCGGAATTACCATTATCGTTCAAACCCAGTTCATTCCTGGCCCTTTGTTCCTCGGGTGTATCCTAAGGGCCATGTTTTCACAGTTTTTTGGGGGGTTGCAGACCTTACACCCTGGTTTAACACAGTGGCCTGTTTGCATTCGCTAATTCTCCCCGTGACGGAGGGGGTCATGACGTTTCCGGAGCCCCTCTGACATGTTGAGAGGGACATGGGAGACCGTAAGTGCTGGTCGACCCTCACTCACTCACTCACTCACTCACTCACTCACTCACTCACTCACTCACTCACTCACTCACTCACTCACTGTCCTCGCTCTCCTCGCTGTCCTCGCTCTCCTCGCTCTCCTCGCTCTCGCTCTCTCATACTCTCTCTCTTTCTCTCTGCCTCTTCATGTGGCCGTCGCATCAGATATTTCCCCCGAAGTCCAGCAGTCGGGGCTAAGGCGGGACTGTTGGAAGAGATCGGGACAGATTTGCACGAGGCAAGCTTCGGGTTGCAAACTCATGTATTTCAATGTTTGAAACGACCCGGCGCTGCAGGAAAGATGGTTGCAAGCGCCTTCCTGTGAATAGTTCTTCTGATTTCAGGTCCTGGCAGGTTGGGGGCAGATGGAAACGAATCTCGCGCAACTCCCAACCCTGAATCTTCAGCCTATTCGCCGACCAAGCCTTGGATGAAATCCTGCGCTTGATTCTAGGCCAACAAAACGAACCTTGAATGTCTTGGGTTCATGTCCAGGATGTCCACTTTTGGACTTTTTGCAGTGGGTCTCGTCGACTGGCCATCCAGTTCTCCTCTCCCGAAACCGAAACCTCAATCCAAACCGGCTGAACCCCAAACCCTAAACTGTACAGAAGACCTCCCGTGGCATGAGGGCGTAGACTCTCGGAGCAGCAGTCTTCGTGGCTTTCAGGGCTCGACAAAGCCGCCGAAGTGGACGGCCGGCGGCCGTCGGAGCCCAAGCTTGAATCCAAAAGCGAAGCCTGAAGCCTACACGGCGTCGAGATTCGAGCCAAATTGGTCTTCCATGCCGATGTTGAAGTCCGCGCCCAGTCTCCAAAGGTGAGAGCCAGCCGGTCGATGTTTCAACGACGGTCAACATGCTGTCGAGTGTCCTGGGTAAGTGAGGCACCCGGAGAGCTGACGCAGGATGCGGGGCTACACTGGCTAAGTTCTTCGAATTCGTCATCACAGGGTACCCCAGCGTCGCAAGGTCGATCTGTGTACTCGCTTCTTCTATCAGGGCAAGTCGGTTTTGGACATGACCTGCCACCTGAAACGGCTTGGCTTCTGAGGCATGCTGCTTTGCACTACGAAGCAGATGGTCGGATGATATCTGTGACGGCTGCCCGGCGGAACTTGTTTTGTCCGTTCGCGAATTTCCCCGAGTTCAGGATTCTCACTCTCCATGGGACATCTTCGCGGTTCTGCAACAGAGCAGTAGTCAGAAGCATTCTTCTTTGGATCGTCCTCGGCGGCATTGCGTTCATCGAGGGCCCATGCGCCAGAGACTCCGTAGCCTTGGACGCCCGCCTTCGTCCCGCCTTCGGGCCACGTCAATTCAAACCTCAAACTCGAGAAGCTAAGGGCGGCAACGACTTTAGGGCTGAGAAGAAGCCTCCGGCTGCTGGGGCACCGAGATGCAGCTCTTTGGGGGTGATTTGGGCTTATGCCGGTGCGTTGGAGAAGTTCATAGAAGTTCGAGGGTGAAGTTGACGGCTTTTGAAGGTGGACATCTTTCCTTGTCTGTAGTTGTCTTTCTCTACCTCACCTTGACTGGCTACCCTCCAATGGTGCCGGGATGGCCAGCCAGTGCTGCAATGAGTGCCTCGTGAACCCTTGAATTGCTTGCCCTTTTCCTGAGGCCCCGTCGTACGCAGCACCGGCACGACTGCCGCCGGTGCCGCCAGGACCACCGGCACCACAGGTGCCGCCAGCCGAGCCGGTCCACCCGGTTCAGCCAGCCTGGCAGGAGATGAATTACCCTATGCAGGACCGATGTGAGGGGCTGAAAGCAGCTTTCAAGAGCAAGAGGGCAGGTGCTCTGGATGTCGTAGGATTGCATTTCAAGCTTCGCTACGACGCCTCAAGAGTTGGCCGGGGAGTGAGCTACGCACCCAGCTCGGTGAGCCACCAGGACTTACAGCCGGAAGCTTACTATCAAGGCTACGGCGGCTACTACCCCGCCATGTACGGCCAGTACCAGGAGCGCCGGACTTTGTTTGGGGAATGCGTCTTTTGCTGCCAGCATGCAGGCCCTTCTGCCGATTTAGTTCCGAACCAGTCACTCTTCTGTCGTCTGTGGTGTCGCCTAAGCACCACTGCGTACCCAATGAAGCTCCAGCTGCTGATTTCAGCGATGTCGATTTTGCAATCAACAGTGGCCCTAAAGGAACTCTTAAGAAAAGAGCCTCCTGAAGGGCCCTACCCTTAAAGGGGCCTTTAAGTGCTCCTTAGGTTCAAATTCGTGGTGTCAAATCCTTGGCTTCAAAGTCTTGCTGTCCAGTTTGTGTGGTTCTTGTTGGAGATTCCGGAGAGTCCGAAAACTCGGATCTGGAAGGAATCGGTGGAGGATGTCTATGCCCAGCCGGCCCAGCCGGTTCGCAGCGGTCTGGTGCTTAAGAGCGCGTCTCGGGATGGCTGATTGATGCATGTAGGAACTGTGTTGACAGCTTCGACGTTTTCGGGCTTGTTGGAGAAGCTTACCTGGGAGGTTTTTGGGATATTTTGCGGGATTTGCGTGCATTCAGTGGAGTTCGCAGCTTAATTGGGGCATGCAGAAAAGTCCTCGCTGGCACAAGAAAAGGGTGCCGCGATTGGAAGCGACCAGAACTCCGGAGGGGCTAGAAGCTTAACTGTACTGCCTCCTAGGAGGCTCTTCCAAGCCTGGCGGAGCGGTTCTGGTAATAATAATAATAAGGTGCCAAAATCCTCTATGACGGCTGAAACTCCTACCTGACGACACTGCTGTCGCCATTCAGCTTCCCAGCGTGGCAGCAATTGAAATGTCATGGTAGTACGGGTCCCGTCACTTTTGGGATATAAATAATTATAATTAAATATAAATATCAAAATAAATAAATGAAGAACTAAATAAATAAATAAATAAAGAACTAAATAAATAAATCAAGCACTAAATAAACAAATAAATAAATCTACATATATATATACACATACATACATACATACATACATACATACATACATACATACACGGTCCTTGAGCATACCTGAAGGGTGTGTTTCATCTTCTGGGTGGTGTGGTGTCAGAATTGGGCGGGTCCAGCGCCAGCTTCTTCAGAGCCGTCTCGAAACAGAGCAGGGCGGACACAGGAGCGGTCAGAGCAGATTCCGCAGCCTCGTCTCAACACTCAAGACTAACTCGTATGCTGAGAAGATCTATTGACAATGACCTTGTGCCGGGTTTAACTTTCAGTCGCTTAAAGCAGGAGCTTGGGCACACAGCATGTCGACAGGCCCACAGCCGTTGGACTGGTAAAATCTGTAGAGCCGAGATACCGCAAGCCTGTCGCCAGGGGCAGCGGCACTAGCGCAGTGCACGCCGGGAAGGCGCGCTTGGGCGGCTGCGTCGAAGAGAGTTCACACGGCATCCGCTAGGGTGGGGTCTTGTGATGGGCAGGTAGATAAATGAAGCGTCGCAGAAGATTTCAGCCATTCGTCTTTCAGGTTCTGTGTTTTCTGCGGCAAGCCCAAGCACAGCCTCACGCAGCGTGGGGCACCCGGTGGTCTCAGTCAGCCTCCAAAGTACTCAACCTAACTGAACTGCCTTGATGGCCTGATGCTAACGGATAGTGAGGTTCAGCCCTGTTGCTCTAAGGCTTCTGCTCACACTGCGGTGAAATGGTCGTGGCAGCCAGCTCAGTTGAACTGCCGTCGCAATGAATTCTCCTGGGCCTTCCTCGCAAGTGGCTTGTTGAGGTTATGAGGGCATGGCTGCTGAAATAAGTTTACTCGCAGCCGCAGGTGTTTATAGGATTTTCGAGAAGAATCCTTTCAAACCTGTGCAGAAGCCTCCCCAAGATTTCTTGAACGCGGCACTCCCCTGGCCAGGCCTGACCTTTTTCCAAGATATCGCCGCGCAGAGTCAGGAAAGTAGCAGGTTCCGAGGGCGGGCGATTTCCAGAAGTTTCAGGTCTAGGTCCTTGGATTCAGTTCGGGCTTTTTGATCCCTCAAGGTTGTTCGGATCTTGGTGGAGGGTTTGCGTGTCGCAGACTCTGGAGCTCCGCGCCGCCAGGAGCCAGGAGTGGGATTGGCATAGCCACGTCTCACAGTGGGCCACAGTGAAACCACTGTCTTCATTTCAATGGCCACCGGTTTACAGCATTTGGGATGTGTTGAGGTGCAGTGAGCCCAAACAAGATCAAGCTCCACAACTGGCGGCCATGGTCAGACCACGGTTCAGCTTTGTTTTCCGATAGTGGAACGTGAACCCGAACGCCAGTTGCGCTCGTCATTGTGGGCAAGTTTGGTTGTTGATGGGCCTCGTATGCAGCAGAGCTCAGCGCAACTTGCCGTTTGCGCAGCGTTGTACAATAATCTTAGACAGGAAAGACCAGACGACTCGTGTCAAAGTGGGTCCTTGTCCCTGAAGCGAGCAAATCTCTGTCAGTTCGAAGCAGAAGCCCAGACTAGCAGATGCCCGCACTGTGATGGAGATTTGTGCTGGGAGGACTTCCGTGTGCTGTAGCAGTGTAGCGCTCGCATTGCTTGGAGGAGGTCAATGTAAGGCGTTGATCTGTAGGGGTCGGACTGGGGTGTTGCGGTCAGCGATGTAAGCATTCAGTCGCGGAAGACGAGGAAGCTAGCTGCATGTGGAATGCAGGATGCGGAGCTCGTTTGGGTTTCAGGGCTAAGGGTTGACGATGCCTCTGTTGGATGAAACAATGTTCAGAAGGCTCCGGCTGTCTCAGACCCAACTCCTGGTGAAACCGACTCTTTAATGCCGTGCCCATCATTGCGCAATCTGCAGTCGACGGGCAGCTAATGTGTCGCGGATGCAAGTTCGGCAGGTATGCGGCCCCGTACTTCTAAGTCTAAGTCTGAAGCCCCAGTCTCCGAGTCGGCAGAATGATCCCGAGCTTCGGCCATAAACGAGCCCAACCCTGAACAACCACCACCACCGCCGCCGCCGCCGCCACCACCACCACCACCACCAAGACCAGTACCAGTACCGCTACCACGAGCACTAGTACATAATATTGGCACGAGCACTAGCACTACCACGCACACTGCCACCGCCACTGACTTCTACTTCGACTTCCACTTCTAGTTCTGCTTCTTCTTCTACTACTGCTACGGCTACTGTTGCTGCTACTGCTCCTGCTGCTGCGGGTGCCAGGTCTGCTCGTTTGCACAACGCTATCGACCCGAGCAGCAGTAGCGAATGCCACATACAAGATACATAACACTCTAACAAGTTGTATAGGCTGGGTTTATCAGTATGAAATGGTGTACGCGCATGAGGAATCAGGATAAGTATGGTAATGTGACACTTGAATATCCACGGGCTTCTTCGCAGCATTATGCAGCAGCAACCTAGAATACTCAAGTCACATCCAGCTGAATGCAACATGTCGAAGATCAGATCCTGTCATCATTCTTCTTGCAACCGTGACACCTGCAATTCGACGACGTGGCTTGTATATATGCTTCAAGTGCGCATCATAACAGTACTGCTGTAACATCATGGTATATCAAGGCTTCATCGAAACGGAAAACGTAGGCGCATGGGCGCATCATTATTGTCGTCACGGCCGGTTTTGTTCGTGTTTGACTGTTCAGTGCTCGTGCTGACCCTGTTCGTGTTAGGGATGAGCACCCTGATGCTCACTCATCATGCAGTGAGATAGGGTGCAGGGGTTTAACTCCTGGATTTTCCAGTGGTTGCGGTGACAACTCGTTTCACTGCAAATGTTTTGTACTGACCGTTCCATTTCCGCGGATCCTTTGCCTTCTCGGCTGGGTGGCGTGCTTGGCAACTTCCTCGACGGCAGACTATGATCGCTTGCCATGGTAGTGCTTTGGCGACTTGACGACTTCATAAGATTGTGCTCATGGAAACTGAGCTCAAGACCCCCCTCCCTTCACAGCTCCGTGTGGAGGGCCCAGTGCGACAGCCAAGCCGGTGGCGAGTTGCTGTTCAGACAGCGTGCAGCAACCGCCAGGATCCTGTGGAAGAACCCTGCCGCTGGGTGAGGAGAGGGAAGCTCCCAAGTTTTCGTGCATGGCTGAATTGAGACAAAGAGGAAGGGACTCAGACTTAGAATGACGGCCGTGCCAAGACGCCAAGACCCACTTTGCTTCTCGTTGTCGCACTGGCATGCGGTCTGGACATATGGCTCACCAAGACAGGAAGTGAGAGAAGCAGCAGCAAAGAGCAGTACAGCAAAGCACAGAGAGGGATCGGCCACAGGGGTCTTTCAGGGTCGTAGGTCGGCGTTGGTGCTGCGATGGTGCGCATCGTGAACGGTCAGGTGGTAGACTCTGCCACGGCTGTGCAGAAGAGGCTGCGTGCCTTGGGACATCTTGGGGTGATCGGATCATGGAAGCCCGACGTTCTCGCCGATCTCGCCGAATATCTCTAGGGCTTTGAACCCGGGACCCTGTTTTCGCTGAAATGACCCGAGACTT
The DNA here is from genome assembly GCA_905231915.1 of Symbiodinium necroappetens. NCBI lineage: Eukaryota > Dinophyceae > Suessiales > Symbiodiniaceae > Symbiodinium > Symbiodinium necroappetens. The sequence goes on from CAJNJA010006990.1 coordinate 8,432, forward strand.
CAAAGGAGGACGCAGGGTCCGCTGGACCAAGTGGCCGGCTTCTTCTGGTCGGCCTGGGACTTGGCAGTTGGGACTTCGCACTGCGCCCTTTTTTTTTCGTTCTTGGAGTTCTTGAACAGTTGCTATGTTGATTCTTGGAGAGGACCACGTGCTCTATGACAGAAGGATGTTGGCATTAGCCTATCGGGGTCCACAATATTAGAGACACATCGGTGCCGTGGAGAACAAGCATCTCCCTCAACGCAGGTTTGGAATCGTCGCTTTGGGCTTGCGCTTTGCAGTGTATTTGTGGAGAGGTTCGGGATAAAGCTCTCGTTGACAGTCGGTGCCAGTTCGGATGCAGGAGGGTCTTCCGTGAAAATTCGCTGAATTCCGAGATCGTGTCCTTCTTCGTGCTGTTCTTCCACACCATGTTCAAGCCAGGGGCAGGCCGAGCTCTCAAGACGGCCCTAGCCCTCGCCCTGAGCTTGAGAGCTTGGGCCGGATTTTGCTCGTGCAGGTGGGGGAAAGCGAACTGAGGGACGGTCACGGATCAAGACCATCAACCCAGGAGCTGGGAAGGGACCATGCGAGCAGTCTTCGGTCCTTGCTGTTGCAGGCTTAGTCTCAGCTCCTTCGAGTAAACCACTTAGAGGACGCCGGATGGGTATACCAGCGAACTTGTAACACACGCTGGCCTTCAGATGCTACCATAGACCAGAAACGCACTCAACAGATACCGGGTCCTGTGGGCAGCTGTAGCAGAAATTTGTGAGGAAGCATTAGCTGCAAGCAGGAGAAGATCTACCGTCCCAGCCTTGTACCTTAGACTTTGACAGCCTCCAAACTAGGTTTGAATGTTCGCATCTCAATCTTGCGCTGAGCCCCCTGCTCACAAGCTACAGCTGCAGTTGAGGGGGCGGCCAAATGATAGCTGTGGATCCCTAGAAGCCGCTGAACGACGTCTGCAGGTTCTGGCTGGAGGTTGTTGGGTTCATAGCTTGCAGGGTTTTAAGGCTTAGACTTAGTTGGGGTTTCGGGCTCAAGGGTTTCAGAGTGGTTTGTGATACGTGTTTGGTTCATGTGGCATCTCCTAGACCCTGACGCCTGCACTCCCACCGCCCACCTGCCTCCGACAGGAGGATCCTCGAACACACAGCTTAATGGCTCGCCTCCCTTTGGTGGCGGCGGTGGCTGAGGCATGAAGGGGGAACCGCCAAGCTTGGGGTTTAGGGCTGTCCTGCTGATCCGTCCGCGACGTATGATAGCATGGTTGAGACAGCTCATAGCATTTTCTGTTCGCCAACATGTATGGGCACTGGAACTTGTTCGAAGTTAACATCATAAGCCAAAAAGCTCTCAGTGTACCTGTTCTATGTCGGGCGAACACCCACGCGTTCAGGCATCCGCGCCCTGTATTGAACTGTATTGTAAGCAAACTTCACTATTTTTCTGCCATTGCAAGATGGTCTGTGCGAAGTTCATTGCTCCTCGTAGCAGCCAGCGAGGACCTAGTGCATGACTTCGGTTAGAAATGCAGACACAAGAACGACAGGGGCCGAGTGCCCAGCGTGTTCTAAAAAGGTTAGATGTCGGTCCGGCCGGACCCGGACCGAGATTTGATGAAAGCAGAAGCAGCCGGGATCCTCAGAGTCGAGTCCACCGTCGGATTCCAAGCAGTGCCGTAGGGCCTTGGCTCATCTGGGGTTTCAGCTTCACAGTTCAGGTTGAGGAACTCGGTTTTCCAGTGAGCGCTTCTGAATACTGCTGCCGCGACACAAGTAAGTTAAATCTACCGATAGTCCTAGAAATCCAGGCGGTGTTGCTGGTAGTGGAAGTGGCGACACTTAACCTGTACACTGGACACTCCTTGCAGTGCAAAACGCGGCTGCCTTCAAAAGCAGCGAGGCCTGGCACCCTCAATCTGCTGCAGCCCTCACAGCGATCGGTGTTGGAAAACCGAAAGTTTCGCAAGAATACAAGACAATTCACTTCATCGGGCAGCTGGATTCCAACCCAAAACCCTTAACCGTAAGCTTCAGACTCGCCGAGGGGAAAGGCCCCCTGCTCCCAAAGCTCGGGTAACACCCCTGACCAAGAATTTCGTCTATCTCTAAGACTCAACCATGAAGTCCTCGTCTCAGGCGAGTGATGCGGGAACCGCCGGTTTGACACCGACCTCCTGCGGAGTGCCTCGCAGTTTGGACGAGTCTTCGGGCTGAGGTTGGTTTACAGATATCTTCTTCCGACGCACGATGTAAAGTGTGAGCAGTCTGGAGGTGGAAGGTTTCGATTGTCATCGCCTGAACGGCTCCAGGCTCTTTGGTTGAAGGGCTGAGGGTTTCAACGTTTTTCACTGCCCTGCTTTCGCTTCGAACGGGTTCGGCATGTTCCGGACTTACCAGGGTATCTGATCCGCCCTGCTGGTGTTCCGTGCTGGGGCGGGTCGTGTCCGTAACGCCAGAGCACGACAGCAGAGGGAAGGCCTTGACCCCAAGCCTTCAAAGTCACAACCCTTGAACCTTAAACGACCAGGTGCTGCTTCATGAGCGCGCTGGATGCTCTGAATGTCAGCCGGCTGCCCGCGCAGCCATGCAGGGCATCGTCATGTCGGGATGTCTCAACAGCCATCGGAGCGTGAGGACCTTTCTTTCGAAAGGCCTACTGAAGGCCTACTGACGTGTTTTGCATTCCTGCGGGGTTTGCTTGTGTGACGATGGGGTTCGGGTATAAATACTGCATCCTCGAAGTCTCCCTCAAAGCCCCTGTGCTGGAGAGGCATCCAGAAGCCGATTCCCGAAACGGCCGCTCCCTTTACAAGCTTTGTCGTGAAGGGTCGGTGCATTCGTGCCATGCGGCTCGTGGCGGCAATTTCGGGAGTTGCCCACGTTTCACCAAGTGCGAGTGCCGTAGGAAAAGCCATGGGCCCTTTTCAAGATCCCGGCACACTAGGCTGTAGACAGCAAGCCGGCGAAGTTCTTCACCAGAAGTGAAGCCTTCGAGCCCCAACTTCCTACTTTCGAAGACCAAAGCAACCCAACTCCGCAACCCTGGGCCCGACGGCCCTCGTCGCCTAGAAACCGCTGGCTTTCGTCAGAGACGCAAAAGAGATCCGAATCTTCGCGAGCCGAAAGCCTGAACCCCTGAACCCTGAAGGGCCCCAAGCTCGACCCTGGAGTTTAGGTTTATTGTGGCAGAGGTTCAACTCTTGCTTCTGTGCCGGCACAAGCTCCAAGCAGCCATTAGATTTAGGTCGTCCAGTCAGTGCTGGATGTTCGTGCCGACAATGCAGCACGGTGACTGCATGTCTAGTCAAGATAACGGGCTCATTTGCCATCACAAGCGCATAAGCCTGTGAGCTACTTCTCAGCAACTACAACCTTTCCGAGTTCGTGGATTGAAGAGGGTCGTTCTTTCCAGATCACTGTCGCCTTGCATTTCGAGCCGAAGCCATGCAGTGTCTGGCGAAGGTCCCCTGGACAATCCAGATCCTGCAACCACTATCACCACAATGACAAACTTTGATGCATTAAGTCGGCAGTACAACCACTGCTGCTGCTGCTGCTGCCGCTGCTGCTACTGCTGCTACTGCTGCTACTACTCCTACTCCTAGGCTCCTACTGCTGCTGCTGCTGCTGCTACTCCTGCTGCTACTGCTGCTCCTCCTCCTCCTCCTCGTCCTCATCCTGATGCCGCTGCCTCTCCGGCTGGTACTGCTACTCCTCCTCCTGCTGCTGCTGTTGCTGTTGCTACTACGCTACCACTACTGGGCCTACCACTGCTGTCATATAGTTGAAAGGGCATTTTTAAAGTCTGCCCTTCTGCTTGTGCCCGTGTCCGTAAGCTCATCAACTGGCTTGGAAGTGACCTCAGGCCGCATCGTGGCTGTGCGAGAAGGACGCAGCCGAGGCCCTGGCAATGAAAATCCCCCAAAGCCACCAGGGCCCCCAGGCCTAGGCTCGACCCGCAGATATAGGGGCTTTTTCCTTTTCAGGTGGAATTGTGCACCAGTGCAAAGCTTTGGGGGGTGGGTTTTCGTAGGGAGTCCACGCCACAAGGAGCTTTGACAGTCCTGGCTCCAGCGAAGTACGCATCACAGAAGCAGACCAAGGCTGCGCAGGACACCGCCGCGCCGCAGCTCGCAGGTGCGACCTTGCCCCGGGCTTGGCTCGAAGTCCCGCAGATGTGTGCAGATGAGCATACCGAGCATTCAACATCCTCTTCGGTTGCCAATTCCGTACATGAATGTCTGAAATCAAGGACACAGGCACTGTGGATTGGGCTCCGGGCTAGATTTTGACGAGACACGAGCCAGGCTCGACCGCCAGCTGAAGCTGCTGAACCTGACGAACCTGTCGGCAGAGGCGGGATAGAACCGGATAGTCAGTGCAGCCCTTGCACCACTAGGTCGCTTCTCAGAGTCTCGACTTGTTTCAGCCTGATTGGCTTTATGTTCGTTCAGGTGGTTTCGACCGCCCCTGTACCAGGATTTTTCGCGGAAGGAGGGGGTGGTGGCCGACCAGAAGTGGCCGAAGTCTCAGCCTGCGCGTGAACGAGGAGAGTGTGGAAAGCGGGGCAGAACGCATTCTTTGACCAAGGCTGGAGTTGGCCGTCGCCTCCCAGCGGAAGGCCGGGGAAGTTGTCCAATTTTAGTTTCGACTTGGGAGTTTGGAAGGACCTTACGAGGCCTGAACTGGCAGTGGTAGGATCAGTAGGGTTGTTTAAAGATTTCGCAGGCAACCACCAGCCGACACTCAATCGCATAAGTTCGCACCATGTCACGCCGGATCCTCGCCACAAGCAAGGAATGTTCCGGCCCAGAGAGCCATAGAGTTGGGGAAAAGACTCTTGTCAAGTGAGATTGTCGGCTGGCCGAAGACACTTTAGTCCATGTGCGACCATGGGGTGAGGGAAGCGTATGGGGAAAGATTTTGGATGTGACTCTTGCTGGCTTCAAAATTTAGGAGTGGCAGAAAGCTTGGGGCCACTTGGGGCTCAGGTTTTCCAAGTCGGGTTGCCTTGGCGCTTTGGCATGATGGGGCCAGGTGGAACCCTCGCTTTGGATGCTATATCGTGAGTGGGTCGACGATGTGATCGACGGGCAGGTGCGGTGGTGCACGCAGACTTTGCGTTAGGCCGAAGTTTGAGATCGCGGCCCCTTGCAACTCAAGCCTCATCCCAGTGATGCGGGATAATCATAGCTGTGGATGCGAGTCATCAATCTCTCAAACAACCATGCCCATGCTACATCTCACTGTGTTTGTTTTGGGTTCCTCAAGCATTCTGTGCCGGGAGATCTGCAAGCAGTGTGGTGCTGAGCCGGAGGTGGCCCTCAAAGAAAGCGTTGCAAAAAACAACTAGAAACTGCCCTGTGCGCGAGATTGCTTTCACTAAAGCGACCTCCCTGAATGGTTCGGGGTGTAGAGTGTAGGCAGAGTTCTTGATCTGGAGCCCTCACTCTGATGCAAGCCTTTGGGGGCCTTTCCGTGTATCACCCCACAACTATAGAGCAATCTGCTTAGTCGCCTGTGGAGGTACATATACTACAAAGATATTTGGTTCACGCGCCACCAAGGACTCGAAAGAACATGTACTCCCACTAGGTTCCCTTTCAGGTTACATAGACCTCTTGTCTTTCTGGAAACAAGAGAGCAGCGGTACGTCAGAGGTCGAGCATGTCGACGCTTGGCATCACTTCGTCGTCGCGAGGGCGTTCGGGCTGGGATGCTGAGCTTTCGCAGAGGGGGCGTTTGATCGAATAGGCGCCAGAGTCCCCGAAGCTTCGTCAAACAAAGGACTGTAAAGCACGTGTGAGAGATTTTGCTTTCGGTTTTTCGGGTTCTGCACAGGCCTTCGTGTGTGGCTGTGTGGGGCCGGCAGCTTTCAGAGCCCTGCCCAGGGTGTTTTTGGTGTTTCCCCGAACTACAACCTACCTGAACCGTTCTTTGCACCGGAGGCTGAATCCTTCGCTCACGAAGAGCGTAAAGCCTGGCGAGGTCGGTGGGTCTGTTGGGGTTTGCCCATCGAGAGCTGTGTGCAGGGGAGGTGCATGCAGAATAAACGCAAAGCAGACTGTGGACTTGCATGACCTCGATGAACCCGCAACTGTCCACCCAAAGCTCCACAATGACGCATCTCTGGTGCATAGGTTTGCACATTTGCAAAGGAGAGACTGCAAGGCCTTAAGCCTCAACGTGCCGATGCTCGAATCCTCCTGCAGCCTTTACACCTTCAGGTGTAAGCTGTTGTAAGAGCCAGCCCCCTGCAGCTCGCAACTCCATGGAAGCTGGGTCCTGTCAGGCCGCCGACTTGCTGGCGCTTCTGGCAGAGGACAATTGGGGGCCTCACAGCAAGCGAGATGTTTCTTCATGTGAAGCTCTCCCATGTTCTGTACTTGTTTCAACTGGCCACCAACGTACAGGGCGGCATCGGCCCGAGCTCCTCATTCTTCAACTGACTTCAGTTTGGCCGTCTCAACCACTTCCTCTCGAAAGGGTTGTTTTTAGCTTTTTTTGCGATGTGCGCTTGAGATCTAGGGCCATGATCTGAGGACCGGAAGTTGGGCGACTCGACTGCCAGGAACTCAAAGACACGGAGACGCATGAAAGCTGTTTCTCGGTGAGCCCCTGCCCTGAAAGCGGAGTGCTTCGTTTGACATGCAGACTCCTTGCAAATTGAAAAGTCCATCCGTGCCCGCACTTCCACCATCTGTACTTAATGATAGATGCCAGGTCAAAGGTCCTGCTAAGGGAGGGACCATCGGGAATGTGCTTCCTTACATCTTACCAAACGAGCGGAAGCTGCCTGGTGAATCGTGGCAACAGAAGGACAGGGGGCACCCCCTCACAGAGCCCCCGATCCGATCCCGAAAACCCAGGCCAACGAGTCTTTGGAGTCCTGGCTTGAAGAGTCGCCCCGACCTCGGTTTCCTCAGCGCTTGAAAGGGGGAGGGCTTTGGGCGAGCGAAAGTTTTAGGGATTCGGTGGTTCGGGTGCTGTCGGATTTTGTGGGAAGACAGTCTAGGGATCCTTGTGTCGAGGATCCTCTCAGTTGGGGTCTCATTGCCTGAAGCTTCCGTAGTTCAAGGCGGGAGGCCTTCGACTTCCGCTTCCGCAAGGCCCAGCTTCACATCGGGCTTCGTGGCTTCGTGAAGGTCGAAGAGTCGAAGAGTTTTTCGAGATGTTCCACAGCAGCCCTTGCGAGGCGCACCATAGATGCTTCGATGGCCTCAGCTTTGCGGAGGCTGGTATCGCCGGCAGATCGTGGGTCGAGGGATGGTTGTGAAAAGGGTTGGTGCAGAGTTGCTACATGTTCAATCCTGAGAAGGAGCCTTGCAGAAGAACATGAACCTCAGACTAATATCCCACCATCGTCCTTAAACCGGGATCTAGAATGGGGCAGTGAGAAGCCGCCGGCCAGCAGTTTTGCAATGCCTCTTCACTCACAGACTCGGCATGAATGCCAGCTGCGGCACTGTTGACCTTATGTCCACCATCCAGACAGCTGTTGCAACCTTGAGTCAGCTGCTGCACAACAGCTGCCCAACCGTTTTGCCAAACTCCGGGTCCTTTAGTTCGTTCGGCCAGCTGTTGCGCAGGTTTCTCTTGCTTGGCCAGTTTCATCTTTAATCCCGCCCATGGCTGCTCCAAATCGCTGGCAAGGAAGGCGACTGGCAGGGCTCGTTCTCTTTCGTCCAGATCGCAGATCCGCAGCCACGGGCACAGGGAGCCAGTTCTACAGGGCCAGCTAATGAAGCCATGAGTTTTGCGTCCATGGCGACGTCAAACACAATCTTACACAGAAAGGATGTATGTACCGTGCACTCGTTGCCGTTGCTGTTGTTGCTGTTGTTGTTCCTTGTTGTTGTTGTTG
>CAJNJA010006991.1:689-16472 GCA_905231915.1 Symbiodinium necroappetens
ATATACATATATATATATACAAAAACAGTATCCCTAAGGAACACAATTGGGAATTAGCATGTTATCTGGCTGTTTGCTGAGTTCCTGGGAATATTGCAAGCAAGCCTAAGCTCGTGATTCGTGATCGGCTACCTGCTGAAATTCATGGCTGCCTCACTCAGGAGTGCATCTTTTTCAGCAGGTTTAGCCTTTGGGTAGCGGCTCGGGATCTAGAAGTCTATGACCCAAGGCGCACCACCTGTGAAACTCTGTGAAACCTTTTTAATTTCCCTTTAGAAGCCTTATAAGACCCTGCTCATACCCAGGATCGAACCCAAAAACCGAAACGCGCCATTCTTGGGTTAAGTGGGTAGTTCGCTGAATTAGGGTCCCTTTGAGGGTCCTTTCTCTTCTAGTGCGGTATTATACTTTGGACTCGGGAAAGGACCCTAATTTAATTTAGAGAACTAACCATGTGGCGAACCGCCTGCTGCGACATCGAACGACCCGGAGAGTCCAATCCCCCTCAACTGTTTATGTTTTGTACCTCGAATTACAAGGGCCTTAATCTTATGGTTTAAAGCTCCTAAACCCTAAACCCTAAACCTATAATGTATAGTGCTTGCTTAAGGAGTATAGTGGGCTCTCTGGGGGACATGGGCTCAAAGCTCTGACGACACAGAGACGCCTGGTAGCCCCGTAGTTCCCCAATCCCATAGGCTTGCTTGCTGGTTCATGGGTAGTTAAAAGTGCGGTTCTACATCCCCTAATGTGGACTATTATATGTTATGATATGTTATAGTTACAGCTATCGTTACAATATGTTGTAAGTTGTTGTAAGTTTTAGTTATAATATGTGATGATTCTAGTTCTCTTACTTGTAAGTCTACAGCTCTACCCCGCTTTCCTAACCCTGCGTCCTCTTCCCAAACTGACAACGTCCAGACGATTCTCGACTTCGAACCCTAAAATCCTAAACCCTAAACCCTAAAACCCTAAACCCTACATCCCTAAACCCTAAAAGCCCTAAACCCTAAAACCCTAAACCCTGCACCCATAAAGCCTAAAAGCCTTAAACCCTAAACCCTTCAACTTCCAACCCCGGGACGTTCGACCGACTGCCCAGTGAAGACCCTTGGGCCGCGGACGCGCGGTGTGCGGCTGCCTCGAGGTTCGTAGAAATCAAGGCTTAGGACTTAAATTTAGGGTTTAGGGCTTAGGATTTAGGGTTTAGGGCTTTGATGGGCTTAGGATTTAGGGTTTAGGATTTCGGGTTTATAGGATCTTGGGTTCAGGGTTTAGGGTTTCGGGCTTAGGGATTCACATCACAAGAACTAGACTTCAAGCTTTGGGATGGGGGTAACGCGGGCCAGGAGTTTAGGCAGTTCCACAGTTTTGCTCGCTCAAGTTGCTGCTAAAAGAGTTCGTGGCCGCTGATGTGGGAGCCTCTGCAAACGATCCTTCTTCCGAAGACTAGACCCGTTAATCCGCCTCTTTGCCCTGCTCCCAAAACCATTTACGACCCTAAGACTTAAAATCGGCAAGCAACCCCAAACAACTCCCATGTGAAGCCCTCGTACCAAGCTAAACCAAACCAGGCCTGTTGTTGGAGCGCCGAGTCATGGCCGCAGCATCGAGCTCTTCAGATGCAGCCTCCGCGCTGTAGCATCAAAAAGGGATTTAAGGTTTCGGGTTTGTGGCTATTTAATGGGGCTTTGGATCCAAACCCGCCGTAATAATATGACCATCTGAGAGTATCAGCATTGTGTCTTAATTACAGTGTCTTCTTTGGGGTGTTAACGGTTCCTTTTGTAGACCCAGACTTAACAACCCCGCTTTCTTCAAAGGCCTCACGAGTAACATCCGTACTAACATCCTCACTGGGGAGTTGTTCGTCCTGGGTCTACGATGTCTTACCTCCCTGGACCCTACACTGCAGCAGAACCTTGATGGACAACATTCTCCACCTGTATTGAACAGAACCGTATGTCGCTTCTTCTAATCTCGTTAAAGGGGGATTCAGTTTTCGATGTCTACAAACTCCAGGTAAAAAAAAAGCGAACTCTGCTGCACGGCTCGACTTTGCAGTTCAAGATTTGTTGGAACAAACTTAGGAAAACTCCAAAGTAACCTCCGCGACTGCCAAGTTCATCCGGGATACAATCCAAAACTGAGGGAAATTAGTGCTCCTGACTGGCAGCAAACAGTGGTGTTATGTTGTGGCAATGGCCGTGACAGTGGGGCAGGTCCCTTAACCCACGATGCGAGATTCGACCCCTGGACCCGGCAGCCTAATTGAAACCGTTGACCCTCATCCCTGACACCTTGTAAGCCCTGAAGCCCTGAATCTATACCCTGCGGCCTGCGCTGAAACCCTGAACCCTCAAAAACCCTACATAGAGCCTAGTGGCTCTATTCTGCTCGAAGAGTCTCGCTACTGTGGTTCAAAGCTTAGTATAAGCCGGTCGGGCACAAGAAAATTAATCATGGGTTTTCAGACCTAGTTTGAAATGGGTTTATCATCTACTAAGCACTGTTAGCCAGAGAACCCAATACCCCTTAATTAAGGAATATTACCCTAAACCATAAAGTTAAGGCCCCTATGACTTATCATATGCTAAGCACTGTTAAGGAGAACCCAATACCCCTTAATTAAGGAATATACCCTAAACCATAACATTAAGGCCCCCATAGTTTATCATATATTAAGCACTGTTAAGGAGAACCCAATACCCCTTAATTAAGGAATATACCCTAAACCATAACATTAAGGCCCCCATAGTTCATCATATACTAAGCACTGTTAAGGAGAACCCAATACCCCTTAATTGAGGAAGATACCCTAAACCATCATATTAAGGCCCCTATAATTTATCATCTACTAAACACTGTTAAGGGGAACCCAGCACCCTAAACCCTAAACCCTAAACATCATCTCTTCGACCTGGCCAGGGGCTTCTTCGCCGTCCTCAGCTGTTCCCACTTCTAGAATAGGGTCCCCTTTAAGGGTACTTTTGGGTTCTGTACTAGGGTTCCCTTTAAGGGTGCATATCGTGTATACTGGGAGAGTTCTTTCCCACGTACTTCGAATTATGTGTGATTGTGTCACTGAAAGACACGAACCATGTATTACACCGACAGAAAATGCAAAGTTCTTGTACGTCAGTTATATGTATACATATGGCCCCATATAAATATAAATTTCAATACAAATATGAAGATAAACACTTTTTGGATGTATGTATGTATGTATGTATGAATGAATGTATGTATGTATGTATGTAGGTAGGTAGGTAGGTAGGTATGTATGTATGTAGGTATGTAGGAATGTAGGTATGTAGGTATGTAGGTATGTATGTATGTGCAAAGCAGATATATCCATGTGATACATTGGTGAACATACATATACATATATGTACGCATGTGCATATACATACACGTATACAAACAAATTGAATATACGTGTACATAAATAATTACAGTTACAGAAGCATATACATATACATATATACATACATACATATATATATATACATGTACATGCACATATAGATGTTAAGTATACATATACCGATACATACACAGACATAGACATATATATATATGTATATATATATATGTATATATATATACACATACATCTACATACAGCCCAACACAACCCAATACAATACAGTACAGTACAGTGCAGTACGGTACAGTAAAGTACAATACAGTGCAATACAATACAAAGCAACATGCACAGTACACAGTACACGATGCACGATACACAGTGCACCGTACACACTACACAACATACTATACAAACACATTAATCAGTAGCAATAGTAATAAGAAGAAATTATCATAACACAACAGTTGTTGAGTTTTTAAACAGTATGTAATGACACTAGAACCAGAAAAAAAAGCGAACATCGCAACTTCAAGCACCGTGCCAATGCCACCACTCCCGCCGCCTCCACTACCACCATCAACAACCAAAGTACTAGTGCAGAGCATCATCATCACTGTCATCAAACAAATAAATGAAAACGAAATTAGCAGCAATAAGATTAGCACAATTTTCAGATAATATCAGTAATAATAACGTTAGCCATATATGCAGTTATAATAAAAATAATACAAATACTCGCCATATACGTTTCTAGATGTTACGTTGAGGTGGTGGAATTTTGGGGACTCGGGTCTGGCCCTTGAGCTTTGTTTTTGGAATCTGATTTGGAATTTTGGGGCTTGGCAAACCCTACGCCCTAAACCCTAAAGGGGGCTGGGGCCGAAATTCATACTCGTGAACCCTCAGACCTTACCCCAATAATCCTTACACTACAAGTAAGGCCCCACGGACCCTTAACCCTCAAACCTAAAACTAAAATGAGTCTTCTGGCGCCGGGCCTCAAGCTAAATTGAGTCTGCAGGGGTAGGGTTCAGGGTCTGGAATTCAGGATTTAGGGTGTAAAGGTTCTGGGTTTCAGGTGCCTAAACCCTCTATTCTAAACCCTAAACCGAGCATCGTCTGGCTTTACCCCGCTTTTGGGTTTTGGGGCTAAGCCCTAAATTTTAGACCTTAAACCGTATAAGGGCACTTGGGGTTACGCAGCGCTTCCTTCGCTTCAGAATCGTCGTGGGGTGGAAGGAGAGAAACAGGGGGCCCCCCATGGCCCTATTATGGGTTTAGGGTTTATGGGGTTTTATTTAAAGGAAACTGCAGGTGGGGAGTTTAGGGTACATAGGGCTTCTATAAGGCTTCTATAAGGTATATAGACCTTCTATAAAGCTCCTATAAAGGTACCTACCCACCTGAAAATGTCCTAGACTTTATTATAGACCTCCAATGATGAAGCTCCCAACACAGAGTTTTAGGTTTCGGGCTCCGGTGAGAAACGCAAAAATGACTTGAGAGCCCCCAAACCTGTCAGCTCTACATGTTAAAGCTTCCAAAACAACAAAGCCCGACAAGCTGAATTCCGGAAAGCCTCACCCTAAACCCTAAAACTCTGAACCCCTAAACCCTAAAACCCCGAAACCCTAAACCCTAAACCCTCCCACAACAGGAATTTCGGCAAATCGGGGCACGGGGGCCGTACCACACCCTGAAGCCGAAATGGTAGGATCTGTACTACAAGGACCCCCCGAAGAAGGTACCCGTACCTCGAAGAAACACTCAATTTCAAGATCCTGAAAGTTCAGCATGAGTTGAAAGCCATCTTATAGACTAATATAGGGGCCTTAATAATCAGAATAGGGTTTTAAAGTATCTTATATACTGTACCCCCCCCCCCCCCAAAGAAACGAGTCTTGATAATTTTGTAGGCCCTTACATTAAACTCTAAGACTCGGGTCTCTGCGTGGATCCTTTTCTGAAGTCTACAAGCCAAGGAACCATGCAACTGCAGTGAGGTTGCAGTCATAACTTCAGTTCTACAAGACTGGTACTCTTGATTCTTGGGGATCCTATACACGCTACTTCTGGATCACTATAGTCTCAACATTGGTATCCCAATGTGAGCCTCAACCAAAAGCCCTAAAGCCTGGCACCTAAAGCCCGAACGCCGTAAAACACCACAATCCCTAAACCCAAAACCGCGGCGAACCGCAAGTTGAACCCGTGCAAGGGGAAGCCGGGGCCCCGGGCAAGCAGGAGTTTTCCATCCCCAGAGACCTTCAGACGGTCTGCCTGCAGTGGTGACGGGACACCGTGCCTCAAATACATGTTTAGGTCTCCCAATAATCCTTCTACTAATTTACTTATGTATATCTTTATATCTTTATAGATAGATAGATGGATGGATAGATAGATAGATGACAACGGTAGGTCTCGGGAGGTTGCCAAGGAACACGGTAGGAAGCCATAGAGGCCCTTAAACCGCCTGAGTTACAGTACTGCAGACTTCGATATGCCCTCAACCCTAAACCCCAAATCCTAACACCAAACCCCAAACCCCAAATCCTAAAGCCTAACCCTAAACCCTGCTCAAAGACCCTACAGCTCGAGGCTCAGGACGCGGCTATCTGGCGATAGTCTCCATTCGTCTCTCTGTACAGCTGTCGGTGGAGCCTCTCCTGTGACAGGGCTACGGTTTAGGGTTTAGGGTTTATAAGGTATAGGAGACGCCTCCAAACTTGCAACAGGCTTCCTTTAAGAGGCTTCATTACAGCAAAATCCCCAAACCCTAAACCTTAGTCCCTACTCCCCAAATCCTATTAAACCCTAGTCCCTCAGCCCAAGGGGCACCCTTTAAAGGGCCTTTATCGCGGCCTTTGGTAGGGCTTAGCGCAGTTGGGATTCATGGTGAAGCGCACTCCCAAATTTCAGAGCTGGCTGAAGCTGTACTAGGGTTTAGGGTCTGGGGCTTTTTTAACCCTAAACCCTACGGTTTAGGGTTTACGGGTTTAGGGGTCTAGGATTTATAGGATTTAGGGTTGAGCCTGGACCCCAAAAGTATGTAGAAGAATCGCCTTTAGTAGACTTTGTTCCGTTCAGGAGGGCTTTAGCCTTTGAGGCCTGCAGGGGTTTGGGCTTTAAGGCTTGAGGGTTTTGGCCCTAAACCCTAAACCCTAAACCAATGTCTAGGATTTAGGGTTTAGGGCTTAGGGGCTCAAGGGGGGCTCGGGGGGCTCTAGGGCCTATATCAATGAAGCCGAAGGCCCTACGGTTTAGGGTGTAGGGCCCTAGATCCCAGCAAAGCATGTCTTGAGCTACGGAGCAACTTTCAGAAGATTTCCGGTGCATTGGTGGTGCTTCGACCTCCCTGATGTAGGGACCCTCATCATTAGAATATGTTTTGGGGTAACAGCATATAGTATGATTACCAAGGATCCGTGAGGAATCTCTTAGGTAGGTTGTAGTATGCTATAGGAACCATACATGAATAAATCCTGTTCATTTAGGCCCGGAGAATACAGATAAAGGATACGGGTGTAGACTCAAACCAAATCCTGCCTTCTGAACCTGGCAGTTGGGATTTGGCTTAGGGTTTTTTCCTATTGTCTGAGTACTGCAGGGATGTGAGCTTCCCTGCACCTTAAACCCTGAATCTAAACCTAGGTCCCTGAGTGGTACCCTTTTGCCCTTTTTATTTTAGGGCCCCCTTACTAAAACCGAATAGTAGGAAAAAGGGTACCCTTATTATTAAGAGGCTACTCAGGAACCAAGAAACTCTAGGACACACAGGGCCTTTATCATTAGACAAGGGAATGGACGCATGGGAAAATACGTCTGAGGCATCATAACCCGAAGGAACAGTTGAACAGTATTCCTAAGTATTCAAGCTTCTAGATCCATGGGCTTCAGGGGCTGGTATGAAAAATGCCGCAGTCAACAAGGTGCCTCGAGAATTGCAATGCTACTCCTCTTGAACGCCGGATAGCCATAACATTTCGGGTTTAGGGCTAACGGGTTCTCCCAAGAACCTCCCTGAAGCCGAGAACTATGAGTTTGCCCCCGGTCTTTTGAAGAAAACTGCTTCCATGCCCAGCGGCCTTGATCACAAGCTCCAGAGTGTTCGAGGTTGTGTTGTCCTGCAGATCAGCGTCGCACAGTTAAGGCCTCTAAGCAAGCACGCTGATCGTCACCCTAAACCCAAAACCCCACTTGCTACACCCGGCATCCTGGCTTAAGCATCTGAGGCTTGCACATACGCCGAAACGAAGAGATTTCGGCCTCAAGTAGCAGGCAGGCAGGTCTGAACCTCGCACTGCTGCCGACGACAGGGATGATGGTCAGGCGATAGAGACGATGATGACCAAAATCATCATCATGATGCTGGGAACGAGGATGAAGATGAACATGATGATGACTAGGAGGACGACAATGCAATATTGTCATGGTGATGTATGAAGAAAGTGCTGCAGCTGTTACTGGTGATCGTCTGAAAGTCTTAACCGTTGAGATCAATGTGATGTTTAAAATGTCTTCGTCACTCGTAAAGTGCTGTGCAACAAAGGGTCAAATTAGTGCTGCTGCTCCGCCACTGCTACGACGACGACGGCTACTGCCACTGCCACTGCCACTGCCACTGCCACTGCCACCGCTACTACTGCTCCTACTGCTACTGCTGCTACTAGTGCTACTGCTGCTGCTCCTGCTCCCGGAGGAGCCGTCCCCCCTGCCCCTCCCCGTGCCCCTGCCCCAGTCCCTGACCCCCTGCCCCTTCCCCTTGCCCCTTCCGCCCCTGCTGCTGCGACCTCGACTACGAACCGACTACGACTGCGACCACAGTACTCCGGCTGCTGATGCTGCTGCTGCTACCGTTACTCCTGCTGCTACTGCTACTGCGGCGGAAGTGAGTGTGTCTTGTTGAACCAGTTCACCTCTTCCCTACAGCCACTATACATATATACACAAATACATAAACATGTACATCTACACCTACATACATACATACATACATACATACATACATAGATAGACAGATGTACATCCATCCATCCATCTATCCATGCATGCATGGATGGATGCAAATTGACATGCATTTCGACTTAGTAAGTGCTCGACAGTTGAGGGCTAGACCAAACCTTAATTATTTACCTGGTAAACCCCATGACAAAGCCATACACATGAATACAAACCACCTGTACATTTGTTACTATGTTCGGAATCTTGCGCCCGCCCTTGTGCGAGCTTGCGCACGCACGGATTTTTAACTATCTTTGACTACGCTGCAAAACCCTAGTGCCTACACTACTCTTCTCACAAGAGGCCGGGGTTGAGAACGGCACTGTATGTATGTATGTATGTATGTATGTATGTATGTATGTATGTTTTATGTCTTTATGCATGTATGTGCATACCGTGTATGCACGCACACGTCAAAGCATACAAGTAAAATAACGTAACATATGTTACGGAACTAGTAATGCAACACGAAACGGTTTAAACATACTGAAATACAGTCCATGTGGTACAAGTGCCATCTGTAACCAAGCAACCATCTGTTGACATGTCGACCAAGTAGTAGTTGTCACTGAGCTTCATTCCTTCCTGGCTGGTTTAGGGTTTAGGGTTTAGGGGATGGTGTGGAATCGGAGAGGCTTGCAGCGGTTCCTAAACCATAAACCCCACAGTGCGTGAGCCAGGACGCTACATTCAAAATCAATCCCTGCAGCAGCCTGTGGTGTCGGTGGTCCGTAGTCGCCGGAGCTTTAGTGTTTCAAACTTTTGGGTTTCTGCAGGTGGGTTGGGGGATACCAGTGTTCCAAGACTAAACCCTAAAGCCCTAAACCCTAAAACCCTAAACCCTAGAACCCCACACCCTTAATTCGGCCCTCAGAGGTTTGGGCCCTCGTGGCGTTTGACTTCAACTCCCTGCTTCTTTAGAGTTGCGAGTTTGGGGCTTGGGGTTCTAGGATTTATGGTTGTAGGGTTCAGGGTAACTCAACTCCAAACCCTGAAAGCCCTAAACTCCAAGCCCGAAGCCTGCCCTAAACTTAGGGTCAAAGCCTTAAGCCATGAACCCCGGAGAAGAAATAGGTGTCAGAGTAAAAGGCCCACACGGGTGAGTCACCGACCGTTCGAACGGATTTTGGTGATTCGTTACAAAAAGGATTCTTATAAGCATTGTCAGTTCTACAATGGTGTAGTATAGCGGACTCAATATTTCGAGTAGCGTGTGTCGGGGTAAGATTTTGATGCAATGATCTCAAGGCGCCCTGGCCTGAATCGCAGACTTGCCGTGTCGGAACACTCCATTCCAACATTTGCGAGCCGCTTTTGGGCTACATCGTTGGAGCCCTTCCCAACGGTACATAGGAAGTGAGTTGCAAGCCTGACGGATTAGGAATGACTGGTTCGCAAGACCCCTGGTTGATACTGGTAGGGGGAGGGCTTGAAATGCCTGTGGCGGCTCACAGCTCCTTGTGGCTGCCGTTCTTGTCGATCTGCATGAAGTGCACGGTGTCTGACGAGCCGTCCTGAATGAGGTTAGCGCTGGGCTGTGGGTAGCCTGAGTAGCCCTTCTTCCAGGACCACCACTTCTTCTTCCAACTGCCGTAGTAACTCTTCGGTGCTTCCGGCTCTTCTGTGGTCGTTGCTTCTGGTGCTTCCGTGGTCGTGGTGGTCGGCTGAGTGATGATCCCCACCTTCACCATGTCTCCATACGAAGTCAATGCAAGAGGACCGAGCAGACGTCGTGTGCCCTGGTAGCGCGCTTTGAAGCTGTGCAAACACTTGCTGTTGTCCCAGGAAATGAAGCGCTTGGCGATCGCATCCACCTCCTTGACAACCTTCTGCTCGTAAGCGACGTCCTTGAAGATGAGCTTGCCCAGGCTGCCACCATCAGGGGCAGACTCGAGGTAGGCGACTGCGGCTGTTCCCGGAACCTTGCCATTCACCCAGTGGGTCACATGATCCGCATGCTCTTGCACATCGCCGCTCTTGCGGGAGACTGGCACTGAAGACTTGGACGCCTCCAGCTGCGCTGCCTCCTTGCCAGTCATGGTTTCCCGAAGACGCTTCTCTAGAGCTGCGTGGCCTGACACTTCGTGAATGAGCTTTGGGCTTCTCCCCACAGGCTCCAGCACTTCCACAGCGCTGGAGAGCTGTGCCTCCTGCTCTTGCGACCTCAGCTCCGACTTGAGGCGCTGTGCGAGCACTGGTGCTTCCTGGAGCACGCGCTCCGACCCACTCTGGGCCTCGAGGTCTGTGATCACAGCCTGTGCTTCAGCATCGGAAAGGAAGTCGTCAATGACCTTGATGGAAGACAAGCACGTCACATCCCGAGTCGCAAGGGCGTGTGCGAGCAGAAGCGGCACCAAGAGCCAGGGTGAAGCCATGCTGAACGCGAGGATTCCGAGTGGAGCTTCTCAAAGTCGCTCGAGCCACAATGACTGTTGCCAAAGCCATTTGGCATCAGGTTCCGTTGTTCCCCGGGCGAAGGCTTTGTCACGGTTGATATTATATTGTATGTGCTATATAATTATTTATTATATGCTTTAATACTATAATATGATGTGTTGTATACGACGTATGATGTTATGACCGCCCTTTTGTTTCTAAGCCCCCGGTTTCAAGCCAGGAGGGACTCGGGGCGGAAATCGTAGGGCCTTACTCAGAGGTTCATGGGTAGCTATAATAAGCGGAGCTATAAGTAGGGCAACCGGTACCTAAAATTATAACCCATAGTAGGGAACTTACAACCCCACCTACAACTAGCCCTGCACCTCCAAGCTTGCACCGTTTAGGGCTTAGGGCCGAGGGGGCTCCTGCTTGCATATATTTCTGCTTTTCGGATATGCAAGACAGCATCTCGGATTCTGGCAAGGTACAGCTAGAAGAGGCGTAAACAACTGGGGCAGGGATTTGAGGTATCGTCGGCTATATATTATGAACCCAATGCCGGACCGCTTGAACGTATAGTCAAGCTCCGAAGTGGCAATATGTGCTTACCAATTGCAAGTGGCCACTCGGTGCTGAAATGACGATGCCGGCCTCTTTCACTGCAATCCTAGAGTTCAAGAGGTATTTTTTCTCAATCTACGGGCTAAATGATTCGGCCTTTCAGGGTTCAGGATCTTGCAGAGTGCTCGGCTTCCAGGGTTTAGGGCTCAAGGTTGTATGTAATCCTACACCCCGAAGCACGACTACAACTCCCTAAGGGCCTTCAAGACGTACTTCTGGTTGGTTCCATCCGCGAAGTCCTGCAGTACATCCTGCGACAGCCGTCGGTTGCGAGAAGCTTCGTTGAAATTGTCCACTTCTGTGTCCATCTTTGGGGCTCCGGGTGTGGTGCAGGGAGTGGACCGAACATAGGGTTCCGAATCCATCATAAGCCTGAAAACAACCTCTTCTTAATGCAGGTGTACCTATATTAACTGTTTAGGTTTTTTTAAAGTGCACTGGCCCCTTTAGGGTTTAGGGTTTGTTATATACCACAGACGGATCCTGATCTTTGTGTGCTCGCTCGGGGTAGCAGAACCATAGTCATCGTGAAGTCAATCTGCTAACAAGCGCCGCTCGTGCCACTCCCGCTCAGCTGCTCCCTAATAACGACTCCAAACTTCGAACGCCTAAACCCCTAAACCCTAAACCCCTAAACCCGAAACCCCTAAACCCCTGAAGCTAAACCCCTAAACCCTAAATCTAAACCCCTAAACCCTAAACTTAAACCTAAACCCCTAAACCCACAAGCCGAAAACCCGAAACACTGGAGACCCTTTGAATTGCCTTACAAGACCCCATAAGCCCCTGAAGCCCCGTATGAATCTCCTTCCATAACCCGATGAAGCATGACGAAGGCCAACGAAACCATGGACAAGCCTAACACACCACACCATCGAAGACTAGCCTTAATTTCCAAACCCTCTGAACCCCAAAACCCTAAACCACGAACTTTCACAAAATCCTTAACCTTTGTTTGCTAAAGCCCTACAGCCTTACATTCTACTAAACCACCACTAAGAACCGTCAGGAGTGGTATTATTTCTAAGCCACAAACCCTAAACCCCTAAACCCCCAAAGCCGCCAATGCCCCTAAACCCTACCCTTAAAGAACCCCAAAGAAGCCTTAAAGGAACACCAAAAAGCCCTAAAGCCCCTTTAGGCTTCTATAACCCGAAACATTACACCCTAAACCCAAAAAACTAAAAAACTAAAAAACCCTAAAAACCCTAAACCCTAAACACCCTAAACACCCTAAAAACCCTAAAAACCCTAAAAACCCTAAAAACCCTAAAACGAGTCTCGGAAAGGCGCCTTCTGAGGGCCTCGGCTGGTGGAAGGCGCAGACCTCGATGTCATATCGCCGGCCTCTTCCTGGGCTGCTTGGACATAGTAGTAATACGGTTGATGATATAAACCCTGCACTGCCCATAATCAGGAATGTACCATAATTCCCATAGCTGAGGGTCCTTAAGGTAATGCAGGTAGTATTTAGTACTCCTCTAGTAATGGTCGTAATGGTCATGATACTACTACTAACAGCAATATTGACAATAGTTATAAAAATGATAAGAATAAAATCAAGGTCACAACCCCCCTCCGCCTTTCTTCGATATGCAAAACACATAGACAACCCCGTAAATACCTGCGATCTGTGCTGTTGTCAGAAACTCAAACATCCACGGAAAACTGTGTCACACAATGGGGGGTTCGGAGCATAGCCAGGCAGACATCAAACGAAGCAGCGCCGCCATAAACGAAAAGTGTATCAACAAGACTGAGCCTGACGATATTAGGCCGCATTGCGTTTCGTTTCAATTTTTGCCGAAGAAGTTGAAAACAAAAACAGAAATCCAACGATTTTTGGCAGAATTTTTGGACTCAATGTTTTTTTGGTTTTTTTGGATGGCCGTTGTTTTTTTTAAACATTTTTTGGGTAGAACCCAAAAAAACCTAGGACATGTTTGGATTTTGGTCGCTAGGGAATACAATGACTTCGACCAGCGACACCAACAAAATTCAATCTTTTGCTGGTGAAAATTTGGACTTCGTTACAAAATCCAGAAACCCGAGTAAATATAATGATTTTGACCGGCGACACCACCAAATTCCATATTTCCTAGGGTTTTGTTGGATCTACTAAAAATTACAAAAAGCAATGCTAATCAAACAAATCAGAAAAAAAAATCCAGAGATTCTGTCAACATCTTGGGAATCTTGGATTTGCCGGTGTCTGCTGGTATTCGCACTGTTTGTGCAAATCCCTGTTTCAATCCTGAGGCTTTGAACATAAATTTCGTTTATGAAACGTGGGCGCTCCTCACAGGCTCACACCAAGGACGCGAACTTCAGCTGGGAGGTTGTGATATGACACCTGATTCGCAGTTGATTTTTAACACATGAAGAAGACCCTGTAGCAGACAAACTGAACCCCCTCCTATTGTGACAAAGCCGTCAAGTTTGGATAGATGTCTGTGATGCGACGGTATGCGTTTACACTTTGTGTTAAAATGCCGTCGATTTGCATGTGGAGTTTGTTTTCACCAACCGACTAGTTCCGTACGACCAACCAAACTTTAATAGCCAGCTGTCTCGACTCCGAGTACACTCTACAGCACATGCAGTTTCAGGAGCATCCCCTTGCGCTCAAGGGACCTGCGTGAGGGTTTCCGGTCTCGTGCAAAGATCGACAGAGCATACAGTCAAGCTAGACATTAATTATAGGAAATGGGGACGACAGTGCAGGGTATATTTCTGAATATGATAACATACTCACTTTCCATCCGATGACAAGCCGCTATCTAGCATGCAAACATTATTTGCTGTAGAGTTACTTCTTATTCATCGTTTTTGTAAAAACCAGCTACGTATTGGAAGAATATTTGTTGAAAAAGATCATGAGCTTATAATTAATCTTTATACTTTTGCTCAAGTAACAATATCGCAAATGTAATCAGAAGTCATAGTAGCTAGTTTCCAAAACAATTTGCCAGATACTGACTTACATGCCACTCACAACAAAATAACAACAGAATGCGATTACAGTGCTCGTTTATTGCCACAGCATGCCAACTACATTTACATGATCTAAATATCATACAAGCGAGCACAGTGGAATATACATGAAACACCAACAGGAACTTTACTTGTGATAAGCTATCTTCTAAATATGCCCTTATATCAAAATGCTTTAGGTATACACTCATGGAACACGGATCGAATAACTCATGAATATCAAATGCCAAGCGATATCAATAGTTAGTAGTGTCTATGAAAAATGGTCATTAAGTGTTGAAGAATGAATAAATACCAGACTGTTATTTCAAGGGATATTGTATGACATTCGAATTTATTATTTACAATACTAGCAGTAAATAATAATGAAATGAATATTGCTTTGTAGGTACATACTGGTCTAATATCGGGTTAGGTCTCGCTACATCTGGTGATAAAATGCCCACTAAATGGTGCTCACTACATAGCATCCACATATGTAACCCTATAGCCTATAGTGAATGCTGCTTGAATACCAAACGAATATCCAGAGGCATGCTGTCAACATTCTAGCCAGGTGTCATTTAAGTACTAAGCAAACTAAGCAAGCTATCCACTAATATACATTGCGCCCCCCCAAACATCTATCTATCATTCAAGTAGTAAACTGATTGCATATGTAACACATACTTACGGTTCAGTATGAAGATAATACTGAACATCATGAAGCCGTTTACCATTAATACAAGGTTCTATTTCCTGACATTGTAAGGCCTTGTCCAATAATGTTTGATTAACGGTGTCGGGTACCACGATTTCACGTGAGAGTATACAGCCAGAAAACCTCAAAGTGCTGGGATCATGAACAAGCCAAAACGCTCAGTACAGGATCCCGCTTAGAACCGCGTTTCGGGGTACTCTTTACAAAAGCTACAAAAAGGAATAGGAGCGTATAACACTTAAGCAGCAACTCAATGTAGAAGCTTGAATAATGAGCAACAGCGTCAACTATGCTAATACAGACCTGCTCTACTTCTTCAGGCCGCCTACATCGCTCAAACCCAGGTCCTAAACCTGAAGCTCCGAAGCAAGATAATATGAACTGTCAGTCTAATCTAGGGGCCTCCTGATGCATAGGGACCTTAATGACCTTAATGAAAACACAGTAGAAGACACGACATCACACTTCGTAGAGCACAACACCGCAGCGGGAACTTCTAGCTTGTAGCAGTTTCAGTTGCACTATGTGTGTTCCACCCACTACCCAGACCCACCGATGGTAGATCATGAGAGGGCGAGCGTACACTCGGGGTTTCTCCACGTAGGTTCACGACCTGCTCCTGGATGGCCGCCCAGGACAAGCCATGGACATCACGCAGGAGTAGGGTTTTGCGTTCGTTCGCAAAATCCAACGACTGCGGATGCCGGACCTCGCT
>CAJNJA010006992.1:0-16472 GCA_905231915.1 Symbiodinium necroappetens
CTCTTTTTGAGGTGCTCCACGCTCGCGAACGCTGCCGAAATCAAGGGACCCCTCGGACAAGATATCATTTGCAAGCTCATTATCGACAAAGGGGTGGGATTCATTATGCAAACTCGCACAGGGTGCTTTCGGGTTCGCTAAACGGGGGTTTAGGGGCTGCAGCCTTGAAACCCTAAACCCTAAACCCTAAGCCCTAAACCCTAAACCCTAAGCCCTAAACCTTAAACCCTAAACCCTAAACCCTCAGCCCTAAACCCTAAACCCTAAGCCCTCGAAGCTCGAAGTCCCGACTCCGCCAGGCCTTTGGGGGATCGGCTGCTGCAGGCCATGGCGCCCGGGGGTGTCGCGGTTCAGGGCAATCGGCCTTGAGGGTTGAGGGTAGGTTGGTTTTTGTTAGGGTTTAGGGCTTTTGGGTTTAGGGTTTAGGGTTTAAGGCTTTTGGATTTAGGGTCTAGGGTTTAGGGCTTTTTGGATTTAGGGTTTAGGGTTTGGGGCTTTTGGGTTTAGGGTTTAGGGCTTTTGGAGGAGGAGGCGCGTAAGATAGGTTCTAGGGATTCTAGGGGTTCTTTGCAGGGGCTTCTTGGGCTTTAGTTAAACCTGGGCTTTTTTGAACTCCGGCAGAGATAACGGTGCTGGTCTCGGGGTTTGCAGTTTTTGCTCTCGGGGCCCAGGGTTCCGGGATTTTTCGGGCTCAGGGCTTTCGGATTCTCAGGGTTGTAGCATTTCGGTGTCCGGGTGTGAACTCTAGACCTAGACAACGGGTCAGCTGAGCCCGTAAGGCAACGTCCGTAAAGCCGGGAACATAAACGAATTGTGACGTTCCTTGTTCCACCTGATGTATGCTTGGAGGTTCAGGGGTAGCTTTCAGTGTGGTTGTGAGTCGGGTAACTATATTTTAAAACCCACATTAAGGGACTTACAACCCCACTTATAACTATCCATGAACCTCCAAGCAGGTGATGACGGTTTTCGTGGAGCCACGACGCAGCTACTTGCGCAGGCAAGGTTAGAATCCTAAGGTCCTAAACCCTAAACCCAAAGCCCTAAGCCGTAAACCCTAAGCCCTACGCCCTAAACCCCAAACCCTAAACCCTAAACCCCAAACCCGCAACGGGCTTAAAGGGAGCCCTTAAGAAAACACTCTTTTTAACGGCCTCACGCTTCGTTCCCTAGAGCTAAAGATGCCAAAACCTGCATGTCCCTGTAACCTAAAATCTGACCTTTCGGGCTTAGGGGCTTTGGGTGTAGGGTTTGGGTTTCGGTTCTTCGGGGTTTGGGGTTTAGCACCTTTCGGGTGCAGGGTTTAGGGCTTGCGGGGTTTAGCGGTAGGTTAAGGGTGTAGGGTATACCCCAGATCCTAACCCACTAAACCCTAAACCCTAGACCTTGAACCCAGAGCCCTAAATCCGAACATTGAGCTCATGATTTTAGTCCGATGGGTCCGAATCCGCATCCTAGACAAGAGCTGCATAAGGATTCTATACCCTAAACCCGAAGCCCTAAGCCTTGTACCCGAAACCACAGAGGCTTGGGGCTTGGGATTTAGGATTTGGGCATTGGGGTTGGAAGTTTGGGATTTCCGTATTATTTGGGCAGATCTCTACATCAGGGTCCCTTTTCGGGTCCCTTTATTAGGGTGCCCTGAACTACCCATCTGTGGGAAAGTCGGTGTAGGGGGCTTCATAGGACAGTAGGTTTCCCCTAAACCCTAGACCCTAAACCCAAACCGCAAACCCCAACCCCTAGACCCTAAACCCCTAGACCCCCAAACCCTAAACCCCTAAACCCTAAACCCTAAACTCCCCAAGCCCTAAACCCTAAACCCTTACTAAGGGCTCTAGACTCTAGAGGTCTCTTGGGGTTCCTGTTTTGGGGCTGGTAAGAGCATTCCAGGGATTCTAAAAGAGCTCCATGACCTTAGACCTCGCGGAAGTTTGTTGTGATTTATGGTGTTTTCCTGAGTTCCGTGCACCGGCCTCTGTGGCAGCCATAAAGTCGTTGTTCAGTCTTTTTCTTCAATTCTTTGTTTAACCTTTTCAACGGCGATCCAGATAAAACAGCTATAGAACCCTCAACCCTAAACCCTTGAGCTCTACACCCTAAAATCCCAAGCACCTGGAAAGGTTTGAAACCTAAACCCTAAACCCTTGAAAATCAACCCTTCAACCCTTAGCCCTTAACCCGAAACCCTAAGCCCTAAACCCTTAATCCCTTAACCCTAGATCCTTAACCCTTAACCCTTAAACCCAAACCACAGCTCCAGGTGACAGTTGCCGAAGCTTTAAGCCTCGCACGAGAGGCTGCGCAGGCTCGACGTTTCACGTGAGGAGCTTCGGGACTGAGGATTTGCGGCCCAAACGTTCCTTTCATGGTTTTCGAGTTTAGGGGGGGGGGTTGAGGGTCTTGAGTTCAGGATGTTGGGTTTAGGGTTTGCGACTTCCGGATATGTGGCTTAGGCGTGCAGGGTGTCGGACTCCGACTTAGGGTCGGGGGCGAGCAGCTGCTTCGCAGTCACCTCTCCTGTTTGTGCCATCGCAGCTCTGCTTATGAAGGGCGACATCATGTGGGTAGTTCCCTAAATTATGGGTCCCTTTGTAGGCTGCTTTTTCTGAGGGTGCCGTATTATTTTTGGGACCGCAACAGTGACCCAAATTTAGAGAACTCTCCATGTACGAACTGGGCTTGATGGAGTTCAGGCGTAGCACCGCTGGCCATCGCAAGCCCAACCCCCGCAACCCCTAGAAGTGCCATTTGGGACCAATCATGGAACCCTGCACATACCCAAAAGCCATCATGCTTCCAAGCTGTTCCCAGGAAGCGACCGGTATGGGGGAGTCGTGGACGAGGCTTGCACCTGTGGATTTCTTCCCAGCCTTTTTAGTGGATGGTTTGAGGTTTTGGATGCAAGGTTTTGGGGTTTAGTGCTGAGGGTTCAGCGAGGTATCCCAGCAAAACTATGCTGGTGGAGATGGGGGCCTTTTAGTTACAGGCTCCATCTTTCGGATCCTTGAAGGATTCCAGGGATCAGGGAGGACCTCGTGGGCTTTCATTCGAGGGTTGGCGAGGTGTTTGAGGTTTGTTTCTTGGTTTTTTTACCCTAAACCCTGAACCCTAAACCCCTAAACCCCTAAACCCTAAACCCTAAACCCCTAAACCCTAAACCCTAAACCCTAAACCCTTGATCAGTCGACTTCTCAGTTGGGGATGGCGACTTTTTGCCGTACGTGCAACCGCTTACACGGCCCCCCCCCCAAGCCTCCAAGCAAGATCTACGTGACTGGCACAATGCCAAGGCCTGAACAGTGACTGGGGTTTGGATATGGGTATGCAGAGGAACCGCAAGAAATAATATGACTGATCCTACAAGCCCCTCAACTTTGCTTTGGGAGCATGTCAATGTCAGGGTGACATCCTGCTAATGGGAGGTTTCGGGCTTGCCTGTTGGTCATGTCTCGAGTGGATGGTCTCTTCTGCCACGGTTTAGGGTTTAGGGTTATGTGTGCCCTGGATCCTACCGCTCAGGGTCAGCACTCCTTTCTGTTTTGTGCTTAACGACTGTAGAATGAAGTTGTCTGATATTCGATGAACCTAACCTTCGTCGACAAGCCACAGGCCCAAAACCCAACGCCCTAAACCCTAAACACCAAACCCTTCTCCCAACTCTTAAAACCCCAAGCCCCAAACCACACTCCCAGCTAGCGCTTTTCACCCTTAAACCCTAAACCTGCGCTAGTTAGGGCTTTTCTGCATTTGGAGGGACCAATCTATCGAGTTCGGGGCTTGGGAACCGAAGGGGTGGGGGATGTTCCGGGTTGAGGGCTTTAGTTAGGGTTTAGGGTTTAGGGGTTTAGGGGTTTCGGGGTTTAGGGGTTTATGGTCTAGGGGTTTAGGGGCTTAGGGGATTGGGTTTAGGGGCTTTGGGTTTAGGGTTTAGGGTTGACGCTTTAGGGGTGGGGGTTTACGGGTTCGGGTTGAGGGTTCGAGGTTTACAGGTTAGGGTTTAGGGTTTAGGGGTTCGTGTTTGGCAGCCAAGAGATGGTTCGTTCGCTGATCTTCCGATTGAAACACACAGCTTGGGCAAGGGCTTCTTCAGGTTTTGGGATTGAACATCTTCGGCGCCTGAGCATCCATATTACAGGTAAGGATGGGACCAAAGTTCCTTGTAGGCTTCCTAAAAAGGTTTCATGATTCCTATAAGGCTTTCACATAAAAGGAGGCCCTATGAATAGCACCTACACCCTCAAACCCACAATCCCAAACCGCCATGCGAATCCCCAGCAGCTCAACTTCTACAGGAATGTCTTGAAGCTGGGCCAAGAGCGGCACTGCGACGCCATTCGACTGCATGCCTGCCTTACTAGTCTTGAGGCCGCCATAAGTAGTATAAGGTTTGGGTTTTTATATAGTAATAAATATATTAGGTAGAGAATATTATTCGTGATTATTCAGCCCCCTATACTAGGTCTTCGCTCTTGCTGAGTTGAATTTAATATCCAAGATACGTTAGCCGGGAGACATTTAAGAGCAAAGACCCGCATCCCCACCCCTGAAACCCCAAACCCCGAAAACAAAGCCAAAGAAGCTTAAACCCTAAACCGTAAGTTACTTTCCTTATAGTTTGGCTGCTTAAATTACAACCCTAAACCCAAAACCCTAAACTTGCGAGCTACAAGGAGTTTCAATGTTCAGTGAATTTTTGGAGCTACTTGCTCCCGAGGTCCGACCAGGCTCCGCTTCAACGTTCCGTTTTCGTGTTTCATGGGTGGGGTTTAGGGGTTGGGCCGGTCGTATTTAGGGTTTAGGGTTTAGGAGGGTTTAGGGTTTGGGGTTTAGGGTGTATAGGATGGTCTTCAGGGTTTAGGGGGTTTGTACGTTTATAGCGCTTGCAGGCTTTATTTGGATGCAGGGCTTCATAGGGTTCTTCTGGGTTTGGCACTGGGGGCTTGGGGGGTCGGGTTAGCATCGAGCACCCTAAACCCTAAACCATAGCTCATACTTCGGACATGATAGAAACCGGTTGATTGCTATTGCTGGCCGCAAGTCCTGCAAAAAGCTTACAGTGCCAAAGCCCAGAGCGTGAAGCCCTAAACCCTAAGCTTAGATGTCCCCAACAAGCTATAACCAAGTCTGAAACCCAGTCGCGAACAACAAACGGGGCGGAAACAGAGCATCCTCAACTACCTACCCCAAACTCCGAAAAGCTCAAGCCCCAAATCCCAAACCGCATACCCTGAGCCCAATTTCCTTAAAACCCGGACCCTCCACCCTACGCCCCCATGACCGTATCAAAAGACGCCATGCCTGAGGCATACCGACGCGTCCTAGAGAGACGGAAGGAAGAGGCCGCCAAGGAAGCAGCGTCCGGCGCAACGTAAAAAGTGAGGGGCGGCTAAGGGTTTAGGGTTTAGGGTTTAGGGTTTAGGGGGGGGGATTGAATTGAGGCTGGTAACCGGTAACCCGGAGAGGTAAGGGGGATTCAGGATGTCGGGCTTGATGGGTGAATATCAAGTACAGAACTTGGGGTAGCGGTTCAAGCAAGGTTTGGGGTTGGGGTTTTGAAAGCAGGGCGTCATGTGGAGTGTTTAGGAATTTTGGCGGTTTAGAATTGGTGTTCAGGGCCTGCGTTTGCCTTCACGGGAAGCCGGTTCTGGGGCTAGGGCTTAGGGGTTTATAGAAGTTGTATAGGGTTTGGGAGCGGAGTTTTGTCAGGTTTTGTCGTTTTTTTTTTTTTTGTTTTGTTTTGCTTTTCCCTGCCCTGCCTTGCCCGTGTTGCCGCGCCCCCGGCCCTGCCCACTGCCCTACCCTCCGCCCTGCCTTCGGCCTGCCCTTGCCTCTTCTTGTGCTCTCCCCACATGGCCCGGCCCTGCCCCTGCTGCCCACCCATGCCCTCTGCCCTGCCCCTGCCCTGCATCTTATTGCTGGCAACCCCCAAAAAGCTTCAACATGCAACTTCTATTTTATCATTTGCGTGAGGGGTTTAGGGTTTAGGGCTTAGGGTCTAGGGCTTTTTGGCTAGGATCCCTGTCTCGAGATCCTGTTCCTGTGTTTCCTAGCCGTGTATGGCCTTGCTACAACGCCGCCTCCCAACATCATATGTTCTACCGTGGCTGCCCCACGCCAAGTATGATTAAACTTAAACCCTGAACCTAAACCCTACGCCCTAAACCCCAAACCCCAAACCCTAAACCCAAACCCTAAACCGTCGTTCTAAGGGTGCAGGCTCCCGTTCGACCTCAAACCCAAAACCCGAGATCCTAAACCCTCAACTCTAATTAGAGCCACGGTTTAGGGTTTACAGTTTAGGGTTCAGGGCTTAGGGCTCGAAATCTTCGAGGACGCTTGTAGAACCCCTTTAGGACACACAAAAGAACCCACAAAGGAGCCCCAAATCCTAAACCCCAATCCCTGGTAGAACCTTGTGCTGAACGAACCCTAAACCCTAAACCCTAAAAGGAACCCCTTAAAGGAAGGCTTCTTGGATGCGGGAGGAACCTAGATACCTCCACGGCTCCTGTGCGGACGCTTAGTCGGGGGCAGGGCTCCCTTGAGGGCGCAAGAGGGTTTAGGGTATAGGGTAACCCCTAAACCGGCTTGAAGGAACCCCAAAACCCGAACTGTGTCTCTGAAGCTGGGCTCAAGAGTTACTGAGCCGGCACATCTGTCGCCAGGGTGCGCGGAGGGCGAAGGGCCTGTGGTTATTTTAAGTTTAGGGTTCCCTTCGATGAAGGACTTCTTGAAGGTTATCTTTTTTTTTAACGGGTCCCTTTACAGATTCTAGAGTTTAGGGATTTGTGCAGGGTCTTGTCGGGACGTGTTTGGCGGTTTTAGGGCCTTCCGGGCGATTTTTAGAGGGGCGCCTGCTGCTTAGGCGGCAAGCTGAAAGGTTGTAAAACTGAGTTAAGGATTGCAGGATCAAGAGCTGATGGTTTAGGAGTAGGGGTTCACGGTCTAGGACTGCAGGCTCAGAGTGTAGAGAACAAAGCCCTAAACCCTAAACACTTGTAAGCCGAGCCCCAACTACCTGAAGCCCTATAAACTTAAGCCCAACAACCCCCAAACCAAAAGAGCTAAACCCCCAAACGGTAAAGCCTCGAAGCGCTAGACGACCCTAGACCTGAACGAAAGGCTCCTAAACCCTAAACCCTAAACTGCCGAGAGCGCCCCGGCCCAGTGTCCCGACAGAATGGCGGTTTAGGGTTTAGGGTTTAAGGGTTTCAAGGCCTCCCTGTATACCGGGACGGAGATGACGCGGATACGCTCACACAATACCGGCGTCAGCCCGGTTATAATGAGGACCCCGAAACCCAGCACCCTTGGGACCGCCAAGCTTTTTTTTTGAGTCCGACCTTGGGGGTTTGGGGGCTGGGGTCTTTCCCCCAGATTCCAGTGCCCGGACCTGTTTAGGGTATGGGAAGTCCAGGGGCCCGGGACCTCCGGGAGCCTTCGAGGCGGGGTTTGGGGGGTGAGCCCGAGGCCCTAATTGAGAAAAGTTGGGCGGGACTACATGCTGACGCAAGCGCGCGATAGTTGGTGCTCCCCCCTATTCCAAAAGTAAACTTCCCACCCAGCATTCACACACTGTATACACAGCGTGCCCACACTGTATACACACCCTAAACTCCCTAAGCCCTAAACCCTAAACCCTAAACTCCCTAAACCTTAACCTCCTTAAACCCTAAATCCCCAAACCCCCCCTTTCAAAAAAAGAAGCTTCGGATCTGAGCTCTAGGATGGCGCGGCGCGCGCTCGCCGCAGCCCTGGCCTTGGCCGTGGCGGGATCGGATCCGGAGCCGGCCCGGGAACCCAGTTGAGGGCTTAGGGGCTTAGGGGTTGAGGGGTTAGGGGCTTAGGGGTTTAGGGGGAAGTTTAGGGTTGAGGGGTTGGGTTTGGGGGTTTAGGATTTTAGGGGTTGAGGGGTTTAGGGGTTGAGGGGTTTAGGATTTTAGGGGTTGAGGGGTTTAGGGGGTTAGGGGTCTAGGGGCTCGGCTTTCCTGGGCCCTAAGAAACCTACTTTTTCAGAGTTCCTTAACTTGGTTTCCTGACGC
Organism: Symbiodinium necroappetens; assembly: GCA_905231915.1. Classification (NCBI taxonomy): domain Eukaryota; class Dinophyceae; order Suessiales; family Symbiodiniaceae; genus Symbiodinium; species Symbiodinium necroappetens. The sequence continues at coordinate 8,046 of CAJNJA010006992.1, forward strand.
AAGTCCCTAAGAAGGCAGGTTTGTTAGGGTCCAGGTTGGGTGAAGTGAAGTGAGGTTTAGGGTTTAGGGTTTTTGGGGCTCCGGGTTTAGTTTAGAGATCTAGTTTTTAGAGGCTTGTGGCACGGACCTTGGGCATTGGGTCTATTTGGCGATCCTTTCGGTTTTCTCTTCAAAACGTGACGCTTTGCAAAGAAAGATCTAGGGTTTAGGCGTTTAGGATCCAGGGTTTAAAGGTTAAAGGGCTTAGGGTTCAGAGGTTGAGGGATGGGGGTTTGGGGTTTGGGGATTGCGGGTTTAACCCCTAAGCCCCTAAACCCTCAACTCCGGGGCTAAACCCTAAACCCCTAGTCTGGGTCTGACGACCTTTCAGGCTCGCCGCCTTCAGTTCGATGCTGAGGACAGGAAGTCGGGATCCTTTCGAAGGGGGGCTGGAAGCGAGTCAGGGTTTTTCTTATTGGGTTTAGGGTTTAGGGTATTAGGGTTTAGGGTCCACGGTTTAGGGTTCAGGGTTCAGGGTTTAGGGTTTAGGGCTTTTCGGGTTTAGGGTCCACGGTTTAGGTCTTGGGTTCATGGAGTTTCAGAGAGTATGAGTCCCTAGATAGCTTGCTATGGTAAATCTCGAGAGCCTAGTCTGGTTCTTGAGGCCCAACTCTTACAGAACTCCTCGCAGCAGCCAATGCACATGTCATTTCACGGATAGAAACCCTAAACCCTAAACCCAATATAATCGGACCAAGAATGGGATTTGCCTGAAGTTCAAATCTAGGATCCCCCCCAAAAGCCCTCTTGAACCCTTGTAAACCCTAAACCCCTATTAAGCCGTACACGCTAAGCAAGTCCATGGGGGGACCACCTTCAACCCTAAGCCCTTAAGCCCTAAACCTTAAATCCGGTAAGCCTTCAGCCCTAAACCCTAAGCCCTAAACCCTAAACCCGACTGCCAGGGAGACCTGATGGATGCATCAGCTCGGATCCTGGCTCCCCTGGGATGATTATTATTTGGGGGCTTGGGGTTTCGGGTTTAGTAAGGGTCATGAAACTTCTGAAACTCGAAAAGATACGCCGTTGCTCGGTATTGTTTCTAGATTTTCACGCCATCTCGCGCTTGACAAGGCTATCTTTGCAGCATGTCCGGTATGTACTGCATCAAGCTGCATCATGCTACCATTTCTGGTTCTGCACCCTCAACCCTTAGTCCCAAGTCATGGCTCTGAACTATCGCAAGCGCTGGAAACAGGAGGGTGGCTGGATGCGGATTGGAGAGGACGACCAGCAGTGCTATGTTCCGGGAGGACTGGCTCTCTAGGTCGAACATTGTCAACGCTGGGGGTTCTCGTTTTTCTTTTTTGTTGGGTGGGTGTCTCGGGTTGTGGGTTCAGGTAGTTTCCTCAACCAGCCTCCCTTGAGAACCGGCAACAACGATGTCACTCTTACAATACCAAACCACAAGGACCCACACTAACTTAGATAGTTGTGCCCCAACACCATGAGGTTATATATTCTGATCGTGACTGTAAGCACAATAGAAATCGCAGGCAGCGACGTCGTTTTTGCACCACGCTTGACGGTTTGGATCAGGGGTTGCATCAAGGTTCTCTGAGCGAAGCACTTTTCCGGATTAGTGTCTTGAGTGTCTCAAGGGCCTAGGGTTTAGTTCTCAAGGGGTTCGGCTTCAGGGTCGGTTTGTTTTAGCTCACTGGGTCGTGGAGTCCACTCTCTGTTTCTTGCGAACGAGCTTAGACGTACCAGAACCGTTTTTTTTTCTAGGGCCCCTATGACTTTCATACTAGGGTTTCTAATCATTCTAATCGGAACCTACAAAAACGACCCTAAACCCTAAACCCTAATCGGAACCTACAACAACAGTAGGATTTTGTATGTGAAGGTAGTCTAAAGAACGGACCGTGGGTGGTTTTCCTCTGGCCGGCGCACCGCGGTCGCACCAACTTGTAGGTAGATATTTCTGAATTAGGGTACCGGGTTTGGGGTTTAGGGTTTAGAGTTTAGGGTTTAGGGTTTAGAGTTTGGGTTTAGGGTTTAGGGTTTTAAAATCGTAAATGTGAAAAGGAACCTAAACGGGACCCAAATTTAGAGAACTACCCAGATTCGTCCTGTCCTGAGACGTGCACTCACGACCCAACGAGACATGAATCCTTAAACCTTCAGCCCTAAACCCTGCACCCTAGACCCTAAACCCTAAATCCCTAACCCCTAAACCCTAAACCGCAAAACCCCTAAACCCTAAATCCCTAAACCTCTAAACCCCAAAGCCTAAAGTCTACACCCCAAGTTCTGCCTGGAGAAGCCTGAAAGGAAAGAGACCATCTCCTCCTCCCTTGTGCTTCCCCTAAACCCTCGAAGCACACTACACTTTATGGCTAATGTAGGGAACCTGATTAAGAAACACTGGGGTCTTTGTTAGGGTTCTTCATATGGGTAGTTCTCTAAATTAGGGTCTTTTTCTGGGTCCCCAAATATAGTACGGCAGCCTTATACCAAACGGACCCTAAAAGGGACCCTAATTCAGACAACTACCCATGTGTGTCGGAAGATTCAAAACCATTTCAGGCAGTTTCGGTTGAATACCCTGATCCCCAAAAAATCCTAAACCCTAAACCCTAAACCCTGAACCCTAACCCTAAAGCCTGAACCCTAAACCCTAAATCGTGTAACAATCCCCACTGGATCCGACCTAAGGGTTCTTTCTGTTGATGGGCAGAATCCTGCCTGTCCCATCGTAGCTCGAGTTAAGGGTTTAGGGTTTAGGGTACCATAACTTGGGCACCTACAGCAAAGTATGATTTCGTCGGATCTACAGTAGGTCGACACTTCCAAACCCCAAAGTCTTAATCCTAACCCCCTAAAGCAATCCCCCAAACCCTTAGCAGTAACCCCTGAACCCCTAAACCCTCCTAAAATGCACGTTGTCACCTCACCCAAAATCGTCAAACCTGCAGTGCCGACGACCTTCGCGCGCCAGTATAACTGTATCACTGTCATGTGCTCATTAGAGCAGGTATGGACATCCATTTAGTCAATCTACCATTACATAGAGGAGTATAACAGAAGGTACCATAGTATTATCTCATACGATGCACTGCAATATAGCGGCAGGTATGGACATCCATGAGGGGAAGTCACGTGAGTACTGTCGGAAGAAAGCAGACGAGGCTGGCTCGGACGTGTGATGAGGATAGTCCGAGGATGACTACGATGTTGATGTTGATGTTGATGTCGTTTGTTCGATCGTATGTTCGTTTGTTTGCTTCTTGATTTGTCTGTTCGTTTGTTTGCTCGTTTGCTTGTTTGCTTGTTTGCTTGTTTGTTCGTTTGCTTGTTTGTTTGTTTGTTTGTGACATGTGTTGGTTTGTTCGTTTGTATGTTTGCTTGTTTGTTTGTTCGTGTGCTCGTTTGTTTGTTCGTTTGTTTGTTGGTGTATTTGTGTTTTTCGTTCGTTTGTTTGCTTGCTGGCTTCTTTGCTTGTTTGCTTGTCCGTCTGTTTGCTTGTTTGTTTTTTTGTGTTTGTGTGTTTGTTCGTTTGTTTGCTTCTTTGTCTGTTCGTTTGCTTGCTTCTTTGCTTGTCCGTATGATTGCTTGAACTTTATCTGTTCGTTTGTTTGCTTCTTTGTTTGTTTGCTTGTTTGCTTGTTTGTTTGCTTCTTTGCTTGTTTGCTTGTGTCTAGGTATGTATGTATGTGTGTATGTATGTATGTATGTATGTATGTTTGTTTGTTTGTCAGTTTGTTTGTGTGTGTGTGTTTATTTGTTAGGGGGTTTGCTTGTTTTTGCATTTGTTTGCTTGCCTGTTTGTTTGTTTGTTCGTTTGTTAGCGTGTTTGCTTGTTGTCGCATTGGTTTGTTTGCTTGTGCGTTTGTTTATGCGTTTGTTTGCTTCTTTTTGTATTTGTTTGTTTGCTTGTTTGCTTGCTTGTTTGTTTGTTCGTTTGTTTGCTTTTGCAATGGGTTTGCTTGTTTCTTTGTTTGTTGTTGGTGTTGCTGCTGCTGCTGACGTGTATAGTGCTACGAAGATGGTCATTGTAGGGACACTGCCAGTACGTTGCTTGTTCGTTGTTTTGTTCTATACCATGTTGTGCGCCTGCCTGGTCCAGTGTTTGTGTGCTGTTTGTCTGTTTGGTCGACGCTTGCTGCTCTTGTCGGTGTTCGTCGCTTATTGGTGCTAGCACGTTTGCTACTGTTGCTGCTCCTTCTACTGCTACTATACGGTTTCCCAATGGAAAAATCATGCCAACCCTACAAAAAGTACCTTCTTGAACCTTATTAACTATTAACCGCAACGTCTCATGGCCTTCCCTTCTTTTTCTACTGTTGGCTAGGGCTTAGGGTTTAGGGGTTTAGGGTGTCGCGTTTAGAGGTTCAGGGTTTAGGGGCTAAGCTAAGCCCTAATTATTAGTGCCAAATAATGAGCTGACCCATTCTCCAACATGATGTTGATCAGTGCTCTGCGAGGCCCCAACCCTGACATCTCAAAGCCTGTGCAGCATGGTTCATCTACTCTCTTAAAGACCCTTTGAAGCCAACGTCGAATCACGACATTCTCCGGCTTGGCAGCCCACAGCGAGTTGTGATGGAGCATGCCGGTGCAGAAGTTCTGCATAATGGTAGTATGCTAGGCAGCTCTGTAGATGGCTTCGCTATGCTTGACTTTGGCAGCCCTACAACCAAGAAACTTTTGCGTTTTCCAGATCATGCGCAGAGGCCGGCTGGGAGTACTACCAGTACAATGCCTCTCGGGTCAAAATATGCTTCAAAACCATAACATAAGCACAGGCACCCTCAGCAACAAAGGGTCGCTATGCTTGTCAAGACCGACCAGAGCAACCGAGCAGCAGCCTAAACCCTAAACCCTTAAACACTAAACCCTAAACCCTGAACTCTAAAAGCAGAAATCCGCTGCGGGAAAACTGACTGGATGTTTCATGTCACCGTGCATCGCTGCAAAAACTGCTGAACCGCCATTGTCAGGAGTGCCGCTGATACAGGCGATGCAAGATTTCGTCCATCGGTCGCAGCACGTCGCCGTGTAGTTGTCGTCGTCGTAGTCGTAGAGTCGTAGAGTCGCGGAGTTGCAGAGTGTCGCAGAATCGTAGAGTCTGTACGATTCTGCGACACTCTGGTCGTAGAGTCGCAGAGTCGCATAACTGTAGAGTCATAGAGGTAGTAGGAGTAGGAGTAGGAGTGGTGGTGGTAGTAGTAGTAGTAGTAGCAGCAGCAGCAGTAGTAGTAGTAGTAGTAGTAGTAGTAGCCGCAGCAGCAGCAGCAGCAGCAGCAGCAGCAGTAGCAGATGTAGCAACAGCAATGGTCACACCATCATCCATCAGAGTGGTTGTGGGCAGTTCGAAATAGCTTCTCAGGCGGCCCCTGTACCGGGGTTTAGCGGTGGCGTTTTGGGCTTAGGGTTTGGGGGTTTAGGCTGTAGTGTTTAGGGTTACGACTCACCCTGAGTCTTGGGGCTTGGTTTAGGTTTAGTAAGCCCGAAGCCGTCGCCCTAATCCCCCAATTACCGAGCCGGAGCCGTAGACCCGGAGCTTAAACCCATGAAGCGCTAATCCCTGAACAGGTGGAGCCGTAGACTCTTAAGCCATTGGGGCTCCCTCCCCCAACCTAGAGCGGGGCGTCATCTGTTTTTTCGACCATTTCAGGGGTTGAGGGTTTAGGGGTTCGGGGTTTAGGGGATAGGGCTTTTAGGGCTTCAGGGGAGGTTGGTGCTTTCAGTATTTTGACATGTTCGAACCTGAGGAGGACAAGGAGCTGTGTGCAATGACCGACATGTGCGAGAAGTCGGCGATGACTTTTGATGCGAGCCTTACTCTGCAATTCCAGCCATATAGTGCATTACGAAGCCCTCAATTTTAACTGTTGTGATGATATTGATGATGCTGCTTTGTTTCTGATGGTGGTTATTTAGGAGGAGGCGGAGTGCTGGCTGACGGTATTCTGGCTGCCCACCACCTGGAACAGCTTGTCTTGCCTGGGCAGGCCAGGATGAGATTCAACGAACGAGCTTCCAAACTGACAACTATCGATGTCACTGACAAAATCCAGCTGAATGCACGGTACCAGACAGAGCTTCTCTCTGCTCGCATGGATGTGTGCTGTAGCAAGCATGCCCTCAAGGCGTGGCAACAGCCTGCGCAAGGTTGATATTCTTCCTTGGGGCCCCTCATCGTTTTAGTCATCTTGTTCTACTCTACTCTACTACTTTCAGACCAGACTAGACTAGATTAGACCAGACAAGACTAAATTTTAGTGTACTAGACTACACTAGACGAAACTAGACAGTACTAGACTGTGCTGGACCATATATACTTGACTAGAAACTAAACTAGACTAGATGAGATGATGTTATCCCTGTTACTCTACTATACTAAACCCCCAGACCTCACTCTTATTGTCAAAATGCTCGATATCACTCCGTCGTGGCTGTCGAACGCAACTGAGGACCGGATGGAAGAGCTACGGCAAGGCACTTTGTCTCAAGTGGATGAAAGGTATTAGGCTTTTTGGGGTTTGGGGGTGCCCCTAAACCCTAAACCCTAAACCCAAAACGCTAAACCCTAAACCCTGTAGGGTTTTTGGGGAAAGGCTGGGTGCCCAAACTCTAACTCCAACCTGAGTCCGACGTGGTTTCGGGTATGTCCCGCTTGAAATCCTAAAACAACTCTTGTGAGCCATCGAAAGTCATAGAATAGAAACGGCTCAATGGAACCCTAAACCAAAACCCTAAACCCTAAACCCCAAAAACTAAACCCTAAACCCTCAATGGTTGGTTACGGCTTTGCTGTTGAGGGATACTCTCGGGTCAGTTGGAAGATGTCGGGCCTCGTTGGCTTGGGACAAGCAAAACGGCTTCTGGAAGGTATCTCAAGGAAATTCTTGTACGACATACCCTAGACCCTAAACCCTAAACCCTAGTGAGATTCCACAAGCCCACATTCCGGGCTCCGAGTCGCTACGGCTTGCTTTGCCAAGTCTCCCGCACTCTAAGCCCAATCTGCTTCTTGCTGCATTCAGCGCACCGCCGACCATAAACCCGAATGAATTCAAACTCCGGGAACCCTCGTCCCCTTTCGCCCGAAAGCCCTAAAACTCTAAAAGTCCTAAAACCTAAATTCCTGAACCTGTGCCCCATACCGCAAGCCCTCGACCCCCATTCCCTGACTTCGAAAACAGCCGAGAAGCCCAAATCCCTTCCGGAGCCCGCTTACAGAACCTTTAAAGTCTCCCTTAAAGGAACCAGGGCCCAAGACTCTGAACACTGAGCCCCGTGAAAAGGAACTTCTCAAGAAAACCAGAGCCCTAAACCCAAAGTGTAGAATACCCGATACAACCCCCTAAACCCTAAACCCCAAACCCCTATACAACCCTTTTAAGCGAGCCCGTCATCTAAGAGGACCCCAACCCCTCACCCCATGGCTCGCCTTCAGCCAAGAACTGGTGCGTGCGCTGTGGGGAGTCACTCTGGGTCCCGACTCTATGCCGGAACGATACTATTGATGATATAAATCCTGCATTACCTGAAGGACCCTAAAGTATGGGAATTATGGCCTTTTCCTTATTATGGGTCATGCAGGATTTATATCATCAACCGTAGGTTTAGGGTTTGGGGTGTAGTATGCCGAAAGCATTGCGGGCTGGAGGGGTTAGGGTCCAGGGTTTGGGTTTCAGTTTATGTGGTTTGGGGTTTGGGCTAGCCTAGCGGCTAGCCCGAGAACTCACAGGTTCTGGATAGACGGGTTCTGCATGGACTTTTGGAGTTCGAGTATTAGGAAATGGGGAAGTCCCAACGTCCCTCAGCCCAAAACCCCCACATGGGAGCAGCTTCCTTGGGAGCTAAACCTTAGCCAATGAGGGTTTGGAGTTTAGCATTCGGGTTGGTTTGCAAGGAGTAGGAGGCAGACAGGAGAGAGAGAGAGAGAGAGAGAGCGAGCGAGCGAGCGAGCGAGCGAGCGAGCGAGCGAGAGGGAGGGAGGGAGGGAGGGAGGGAGGGAGGGAGGGAGCGAGGGCGAGGGAGCGAGGGAGAGGGTCAGTGTGGAAGCGGCAAACCTCAAGGGGTCCATTTTCGATCTCGAGGATCCCAAATTCGGATGCGAAGGAGAGATTGACTTGGGCATATTCGTGTCCTGCCGCGTTGAACAAACCCTAAACCCTAAACCCAAAACCTTCATAGAAGTTGCCGACCCCAGAAAGTCGAACGGCAACGGCCAAGGAAGCGCAAGTCCAAGCAATGCTGTGAGGCGCTGGAAACCGTAGGGGAGAGATCTTGGAGTTGGTGTTTGGGGTTCCCCTAAACCCTAAACCCCTAAACCCCTAACCCCCTAAATCCTAAACCCCTAAACCCTGAACCCTAAACTCTAAACGGGCTTCCGCTGTTTGGAGTGACAGGAGCTGTAGCCAACCGGGGCTTTCT
>CAJNJA010006993.1:0-16471 GCA_905231915.1 Symbiodinium necroappetens
GGGGGGGGGCGGGGGTTGGAGGGGGGAGGGGGGGGAGGGGTTATATGGAGCTTAAGGATTCAGGGGCTTACAGAGTTTATTAGGTTTAAACTTTGGGGCCATTTCGTTCCGCGGCCTTTGTCTATGTCTGTCGGTGTTGGTTGGTTAGCTGGCCGGGTGGCTGGCGGGGTGGTTGCAAGCCGTAAGCCCTAAACTCTCAAAGCAGCTTGCCGAAAGCCTCAACTCAAAAGCCCAAAAGCTTACGGACATTTCATCGCCCTCGTGCTAGATAGAATCCAGCATCTGTTGAAAACTTAGGTTGAGGATTGAACATACGGGCTTTCATGATTTGCATTTGGTTTTGGGGTATGGTGTCGTATAACTGTATAGGGACTATCAGGGATGCTATCAAGGACTGTCTTCCACACGCTTCATATGCAGCAGCTGAACAGTGCTTCTTGAGTCTTCATATAATTCAGACCTTGATACTACAGACCGAAGCACGCGAAGCCCGCAACCAGCAACTTCCCCTGCTTTTCGGTGGTGGGGCCTGGTTTGGGCGATTTGGGATTTCACATGTTGCCTATAGTCTCCGTTGCAGTTCCTTTTTTCGGTTTAACCCACTTTATGTTAAGGATCCTAAAAGGTAACCCCAAAAAGGGACTACAATGGAGACTATAGGTGGGCCGACAGGAGTGCACAGACCTGTTGGCCAACTTCCGGAAAGTCGAGAAGGAGAGGAAGAGGCAGAGCTTGCCGAACAAACCAGGGGTTTAGGGTTTAGGGTTTAGGGGGAAGTCCTGAGCCCTGAATCGTAGAACAAGACTACCGCTTAGAGTTTCAGAGGTTCTTGCCCCGGACGTGCATTCCCCGAGTCATACGGTTGATGATACAAATCCTGCATTCCCCACAATAAGGAGTACACCATGATTCCCATAGTTTAGGGTCCTTAAGCTAATGCAGGAATATATCATCAACAGTAGTTCCATGCGGCATTCTGCAGGTCTCGTCTTCTGTGTGAGGGCGTTCCTACCAGGTGGGGTCGACCTTATGATCCCACGTTATTTCAGAAGCTCCTTGCTTCCCGATTCCTCCATGCAGTTATAATGAAGGGGCCTAAATAGTTGCCAATACTATTGTGGGGGCTCCTTATTGCAACTGTAGTATCATATACCCCCCAAAACCTATTAAGGCCCTTATATAATATTACGTCTTCGGTTCCTTATTATTATAACTATAGTATCATATACCCCAAGACCGCATTATTAAGGCCCTTACTTTAAATCCTCAGCGCATGCACACTCTCAGCGCCATGGCTCGGCCGCAAAGCTTGCAAGCCCGAAGCCCCTGAACTTCGTAAGCGAAAGTAGACCCCAAAAGCTCCAAGAACTAAACCCTCAAAGCCCCAAGCCCTAAACCCTTGTAAGGTCTTTACTAAATCGTCCAACCGTGCGATAGGGTCTCAAAAGAGCCTTAACTAGCAGGCTCAAAGCTTCAACTCCGAAACCGCTTGGTTCAGCTAGCCCTCCAAAACCCAAAACCCTAAACCCCAAAACCCTAAACCCCAAACCCCGAACCCTTGCACCCCTAAACCCCAAAACCCTAAACCCTAAACCCCAAATCCCTGAACCTTAAACCCCAAACCCCGAACCCTTCCACCCCAAAACCCCAAACCCAAAAGCCCGAACCCGAAAGCTTAGCTGGGACTGCCTGGGACAGGCAGATCTGGCAACTAAAGGCTCGGTGCTTTTGCTCTACTTGGTGGTTCATGGGTAGTTATAAGTGGAGTTATAAGTCCCCCTAATATAGGTTATAACTATAGCTATACTACTTATAGCCCTACTTATAACTACCCATGAACCTCCAGTAGATTCAGATTTCAGAGGTTGGGGTTTAACATAGGAGCCTGATTAAGAAACCCTGGGTCTTTATGGATCCGAATATTTATCGGGTTATGGGATCAGCGTTTTTTAATACCCTACATTAGGTTTCAGGATTTAGGGTTTAGGGTTTCCGGCTTAGGGTTTAGGGTGTCGGGTTTAGGGCTTAGTTTTTTCAGGAGTTATTAGGGTTTACTGTTCGCAGGGCTTGCGGGTTCAGAGCCTCTTGAGTAGACATCCCAAAACCAACTAACCTATAAAGAATCGTAAGAGGCGATCTTTTCTGGAAGGTATGTTCCTTCGCTAGGAGGCAGTCTGTCGTATCGGGGCGACTTTCTTGGCTGGTTTCGTCTATTCTCGCAGCTTGACCAGTCATGCACTGAGCATTGAGTGCCTATGCCCCTGTGCGCACCGTACCTCCACAGCCTGCAACCTCTAGAGCTTCAGATCGGCTCAACCACCGTCCGTTTAGCTCCCTGAAGAGCGAAAGACTTTGCGTGTGGAGGGAGTTGCTGGTTTAGGGGTTCGGGCGCAGCAACCAAGCCAGACCATGAACCCTGAGCCCTCTGCCTCCTAACCCTTCCGCAGAAAGCGCGAATGGCGGAGCGAGATCTAAACCTCAAGAGCGGAACCCCAAACCCAAAAGGAACCCGATCCTCCAAGCCATCCTACACCCCCAATATCCGAAAGCCTAAGCCCGACAAGGTTTAGGGTTTAGCCCTCGTGTCCTAATACGCCTACCCATAGGCTCCATTGTAGTTCCTGTTTGTGGTTTATATTTAGAATCCTATAAGGTAACTCCAAAAAACGAAACTACTATGGAGCCTATGGATAAGTAAGCCCTACAGCGCTTTCGGCCCCGAGCTTTGCGGCCCGAAGGACGTCGCCGACATCCTCTCCGGGGCGACCGTGGGCGCCCGCACGGGCGTGACTGCCGGCCTGTTGGCTTTAGAGTCGCTCCAGGGATGAGGCCTCTTGGTCTAGGTCCCCGAGTAGTACCCTTTTGCCCTCTTTATTGTATGGTTCCCGTATTAAAACTGAATAACAGGAAAAAGGGTACCCTTATTAGTATGGGGTCACTCAGGAACCTAGTGGTTGTGTTTCACCAATGCGCTCTTCTGACTTCGGAGTTGCCCGGTTCGGTTTAGGGTTTATAGGGTTAAGGGTTCAGAGAGAAGTAAGGCATCAACGGTTCCATAGTCTTACTGACGCATGAAGAGTTTAGAGAACGCCACAGCCGACTTGTACACCTTTTGTCCCTGACCATGTGCTTAGCCTATTTAGGGTACGTAGTACTATCCTGAACCCAACCAACCTAGTCAGTGGAAGGGCGCGGAGCTCAAGCTGACACCGAAGTGCTTCCGACCGCCTGTCCAGACAAAAGACGTGGGTTGTGGTTTCACGGTTCGGTTTTCTGGTATGTTGGGATTGCTATTTCTTTTCAGTGGTGTCCCTATACCCTGAACCCTGAACCTTAAACCCTAAACCCTGAACCCGAAATCCTAAACCCTGAACCCATGTAGTTATGGTTTGGGGTTTCAGGTCTGGGCGTCTCAAGTCTTTGGGGGAAGGGCTGCAGAGGGGGGGGGTCTATAAGGGTTGTATAGAGGGGTTTAGGGTTTACGGTTCAGGGTTTAGGGTTTAAGGTTCAGGGTTTAGGGTTTAGGGTTTGGGCCCATAAAAGGGCACACGGTTATAGCATACGAGCTCTAAATACGAGAAGCAAGTTAGTTCCACACCCAACCCCGATTCCTAAACTTACGCCCAATGGTAGAGTTCGGCTTCTTTGCCTTGGGGCCGAGGATGTAGCGAGTGTTTGTTGGAGCCTTCGGTGCTGAATACTTTGCCGGTGTCTTTAGTCACTTAAGGGCTGCCCTGGCATCCTTCTGTGTCCTAGCGTCTTTCGCCTGGAGCTTCCGGGGTTTGGAGTGTGGCCTACCCTAACCCTCCAGGTACCTACTATATAGGACCCTTTGGGCTCTAGTACCCTCTATAGTAGGTACCTGGAGGGGCTATGTCGGTTTGAAGCTTTGTTTCGTTCTGGTTCAGGGAGGGTCAGAGATCCCGTGACTTTCAACTGCCAGAGTCCCTAGTCCTGCATGGCTAGTTCTCTAAATTAGGGTCCCTTTTTAGGTCCCCCAATATACTACGGCACCCTCAGAAAAAGGACCCTAATTTAGAGAACTACCCTCATCCAATAAATCAGAAAGCCGTCGAACATCTACAAATCCTATATAAACCCTATAAACCCTATAAGCCTTATTAACCCTATAAACCCCCAACCCTATAAACCCTATACGCCCTACAAACCTTATAACCCTGAACCCCGGATCCCAAGAGGGTCTCCCTGTGGTAACACATCGGGCCCAAGCCCACGGCTCGAAGAAAACTGGAGAACTGTAATATACATATAATGTGTATCTCTATAAATATATAAATAATTAGATAGATAAATAAATAAATATATATATATTTATATTTATATATTTGTATATATTTGTTTGTTTAATGGCTTCCCGTCTGTGATTACCATTACGGTTACTACTGATTACTGCTGTTGCTACTCTTACTAGTACTACTGATGTGTTCGATGACTACGAAGACAGCGCCGAGGCCGATGGAACTTTATTCGCCGCGCCGCACAACCCGACGATGAAGGCACGACTGGACTTCACATCGTCAGAGCATCAGCGAGAATTCCTATATCAGGCTCCCACCCCAAGTTCCAAGCCCTAAACCCTACCTGGACCCTACAACACTTACCTTTTTAGGGTTCCTTTTTATGAATTCTTTGTATATTTTCTTAAAAAGGTTGGTTGGGGTTAAGGCAAGCCTTACATGCTTGCGCTACCCAAAGGAGATCGACCTTGCCTTGAGGCCTTCGCAGAACCCTAAGGCTCTAAGGACTCATATTTTAAGGCTTTTGGGCCCAAATACCATACTAACTATATGTAAGGCTTCTGGGCTATTTGGAGCCTGAGGGTCGCAGACTTCGACATGTGCCGAAGACGTACTCCATACCCCAGGACCTGACGCTGGACCCTTAACCCTAAGCTGACCCTAGCTATTCGGTTTAACCAATTTTGATAGGGTCCCATACTACAGTGGAGATTATACGTCTCAACGAAAAGTAGCCTTGTACAACCTGACAGTACCCTTGTGGAAGATCGAACCCTTAACCCTTAACTGCCTTTAACCCTGTGCACAGGCTCTTCTGGAGAGATATACACAGAGCTCTGAGCCAAGTTCGTTTGCTGGGGTTTGAGTGAGGTGTTAGTGGCTTTAGACCAGCTTCTTTGAGGAATCTGTGTTTGGGCTCTATAAGGGTTTTGCGGGTTAGAGATTCAAGGAGAGATCTTTGTTGGGCCTTTTTTGCCGGGGTTGCAGGTGGCGGGGGGGTTTGGGTGAGGCTTGTTGGGCTTTGGTGTAATAGCGAGGTCTTGCGGGGGTCACGCCTGGTACCCGACAAGGGTTTTGCAATGGCCCGGGGTTCTGTATTCTACAGGGGGTCTTGATTTCTTCTAGTGCTGTTGGCATTTCAACCTAAAGGGCCTTTGACGGTGAAGAAACATGGACTATAGAGGAGGCTTGCTTCGGGGTCTGGAGTCTAGCAACCTAGGGCTATTTCAATTGTCTGCCTTCCACCTAAATGACTGAAGCTCAAGTTCCCCAAACTGGTATAGACCAAGATGTCGACTGCCAGAGACTCCGAACAGGACGGGAAGCATGCCTAAACCCTAAACCCGAAACCCTAAACCCTAAACCCCTAAACCCTAAACCCTAAACCAAAATGCAGACCTCCGCCAAGTGCAGGGCAGGCCAGGGCTTCCACATCGCCGGCTGCCAACTTGCAGGCAAAATCAGGGCTCGGACACTCAACCCAGAGACTCCATATCCTTTAATTAAGGAATGTACCTCAAATTATAGTAGGATCCCTAACATGATTTAAGGTATTCCTTCATTAAAAGGATATTGGAGTCTCTGGGAACAACGCCCGCAAGTTGTGGCGCTGTGCGACGGCATTCCTGTTCAGACGTTGCAACGAGAAGCTGCCGGCGCCGTGATGAACATGGCCATGCGCCACGACATTCAGAAGGGCGCTTGGGCCAGCGGCACCGAATCAGAGGATCACCAACAACTAGCAGCATCGTTCCTCGGTGATCGGAGTACTTCGGCACTCGGTACCCGAATCCTACACCTGACATAACGATCCCTTCAAGACCCCCGAACAACTTCAGCAAGTTTAGCGTTTCGGAGGGACCCACAACCCCCGAGGCCCGCAAACCCGTGACTCCCCTTAACTTTTCACCCGTAATTGCTTCGCTACATGCACGAAAACCTATAGATAGCACTTCAAGCCCCTCTGCCGCACATCTTCCAGGCCTGAACGCAGGCTTCGCGTTTCGGGTTTCCCTGAAGAACCATGTTCATATAACTTCGAACTCCAATGTACCGGCAAAGCCATGTAAGACTCCTTAGGTGCACTGTCAAAGCCCTGGCAGTCCTAAACCGTAACATCTTCAACCCTTCAACCCCTACACCCCAACCAATACATTAAACAGTCAAATCTCGGGTCACCGCCGGACAGAGCCCTGCAAAAACTGTAATTCCTAATACGGCTAGAAACCGTTTTTCGTAACTTTAGAATCTGTAAAGAGCAACATTGATTGTTTCTAGAATGGGAATTCTTCCGAAAATGGCGCAGCTTATTCCTTTCGTGATACCGTAGTAGAACGATTACAGTGCCTTCATAGAGGTCTGATAAAACACCTAAACCCCTGAAAGGCCCTAGAATAAGAGCATGTAGCCTCCTAGCTCTTGCAGGTGCAGGGGCCTAAGGAAACCGAAATCTTAACCCCGAACACTTCCGAAACCCTAACCCTAAACTCAAGGGCATAGGCCGCCCACCTACTGTCAGAGGGCGGCGCTTAATGTAGGGGCCTCAATAATTACCAATACTATTTTGGGGGGTTCCTGGGTATAATTTTAGTACAATGGGCCCCGAAACCCTATTCCAATTGTTAAGGCCCGTATATTGTAGAGCCCTTATAGTTAGTAGTATCCCTGTCAAGGAACCCTTTAAAGGAACCGTATTCTAATTGTTAAGGCCCCTAACCCTCTTCTAATTATTGAGGCCCCTGTCTTAAGCCCCTCTCTGCCCACTCCCTG
Organism: Symbiodinium necroappetens; assembly: GCA_905231915.1. Lineage (NCBI taxonomy): Eukaryota > Dinophyceae > Suessiales > Symbiodiniaceae > Symbiodinium > Symbiodinium necroappetens. The sequence continues at coordinate 7,029 of CAJNJA010006993.1, forward strand.
CCTGCCCTCCCGATTAGGGTTGAGGGTTTAAGGTTCAGGGTTTAAGGTTTAGGGTTCAGGGTTCAGCGTTTAACGTTTAGGGTTTTAGCACAAGGGCTCTAAATATGGGAAGCAAGTTAGTTCTACACCCGACCCTGATTCCTAAACTTAAGGCATAGGCTTATAAGCCCCTAAACCCTAAACCCTTAACCCTTTAAAAGGAACACAGATTCGGGTCTGGCCGCGTCGCATAGTACGATGTACTTGACACAACCTTGTCGTAAGATACTGTGGGGAACCCCAAGCCCAAAACCCTAAGCCCTGAACCCTGACTAAAACCCAAAACCTTAAACCCTGAACCCTGAACCCTAAACCCTAAACCCTAACACCCTAAACCCTAAACCCTAAATCCTGCAAGCTCAAATCCGAAAGCTCTCAGGTCACACGCTGACGGAGGTCGATGAGGACGGGGAGCACCCGCTTTTCCCACAGAGCCGGGTAGCGATCTCAGTGGATTTCGCGGGCTTTTGTCGGGCTTCCAGGGAGTTCTTTACGAACTTAGGCTTTGATGTTTAGGGTTCAGGGTATAAGGGCTCCATGAGGCTACTGCAGGTTTTCTATGTGGGGTTGAGGTTTCAGGGTTTGGGTGTTTCCGGAAATGTGTCGCTTGTTGTCCTGGGTTACTGCTTCTGCTCTTGTAATGTTTATCAGTCGCTTCAGTTTTTCGGCTAACGCATATACAATAACGCTTATAGAACCTTGTATAGTAACCCGTATAGAACTTTAGTCGCATCCCTTATGGAACCCTTATAGTAACCCATCTCAAACGTTAGGGTCAGTGGGGGACGAAAGTGTTGCTCAGTCTCGCGGCCGTGGCGAACAACGTCTGGGCCACGCTGCAGGCCAGGTAGTTGGCGCACGTGAGCTGAGTTCTTCAAACTGCAAAGCCACTAACCCATAGGCCCCTAAGTAGTTCCTTCTGTAGTTTATATTTAGAATCCTATAAGGTAACACCAAAAATAAAAGGAGCTACTTAGGGGCCTATGGGAAGGTTCCGGGTGTAATTAGGAATTTCACAGTTGGAGACTTCAGGGTTGAGGTTGAGGACAGCTTAGAACCTCCGCAAGCACAGCCTTGCAGATTCTGCAAGGCAGCGGCCTTGGCCTATCTAGCATAGCGGGGTACCTTATTTTGGGGGTTTAGGGTTTAGGGTATTTTTGGGGTCCTTATAATAGGGATCCTACTATTTAGGGTGCTATCTTAGGGTCCTTATAATAGGGATCCTACTATTTAGGGTACTATATTAGGGTCCCCTCTTTGCGGAAACTCCCATGTGAGTTTCGGAATCGCCGGATTCAGCAGGACGCCTCTCAGAGCTGAGGGGCTTCGGAAACTGCTTTCAACATCCGAGCTGCAAATGCATGACGCCACAAAGCAGCATGTCAACCCTAACCCCAGCCGCACCACAATGTCCCCCAACAAGCCCTTAACCCTGAAAATCTTTACCCGTGCTACAGATCCCAAGCCAAGAAGCTACAAAGCCCCTACGCCATAACACGTGGAACCCTGAACACGGAGTCTCAATAAACGGCAACAGCACGGACTGTGAAACCCTGCCCAAACCGACATAGTGGATGTTGAAGATCTCCCGACAGAGATAGTACTTCTCCTGGTCTCCATTTCGGGGGGCTCATAGGGTCATGGAATGTGCTTCCGCATCTCCTCATGCACCTCACCGGGCTTCCATACTAAACTGCCTGCGCTTGAGGCAGCCTACCGTAACGTACCACACCATGCAATATCATACCACATGATGATACGTTATGCCACACGTACTAAAGTCACGAAACCTTGAAGTAACCATATGCCATAATGCATAATCTATCAATCCTGAGACCCTATGCCCTTCTCTCTCAGGGCAATTTCCCCTCAAACCCTAAACCCTAAACCCACAACTACATTTCAGAAGTTTCTTAGGGTTTAGGGTTTCGGTCATTCAGAGATTTCTTAGGGTTGATGGTCTCGATATTTTAAGGATGCCGTAAGGTTTGGAGTGTTGGTATTGTAGAGACTTCTTAGGGCTTAGGATTTTAGTCGTTTAGAGATTTCTTAGGGTTTAAGGGTCTCTGTGTTTTTGTGTGAGGCTCTTTGGATTTGATAACTGTCTCTAGTCTAGGCGTTGCGGAGACCCTAAACCCCTAAACCCCGAAACCCCTTAACCCCGAAACCCCTAAACCCCTAAACCCTTAACCCCGAAACACCGAGCCCCTAAACCCCTACACCCCTTAACCCCTAAACCCCGAAACCCCAAATCCAGGGCTTGGGGTTCCGCCTTTTGGTCAGGTGGAGGCGACCTGCCTGGCTCTCAGTGACCTCTCCTACGGTTTGGGTGTCGGGTTTAGGGCTTAGGGCTTTGGGTTTAGGGTTTCGGGTTTAGGGCCTAGGGCTTAGGGTTTAGGGTTTAGGGCTTAGGGTTTGGGGTTTAGGGCTTAGGGTTTAGGGTGTAGGGCTTAGAGCTTAGGGTCTAGGGTTTGGTGTTTTGGGGCATTATTGTAACCCCTATATCATCCCGAAGGGTAACCTTTAGTTTCCCTAGGACACTGGACAAGTAGCTCTGATATGACGAGGACCAGGGAATTTTGGAAGGTAGGGCTTCTTTTTAAGATTGCCAGAAAGTATGACTTATAACCGCAAGTACTGCCAGCGTGTTTATTAAAGTGAGGTACACATTATATGGTCATTATGTTCAGCTCCAACCTCAAACATGGTACGTATATAGTATATAACGAGATATTGAGTCCCCTGATCCTCCAAGTAGCCTCGGGTTGGCAGGACGGTTTAGCTCTTGGAAACTAGGATCCGGACCTGGATGTTGGGGCCTTTCTAGGGGCTGATGGCCTCAATGAGAATGATGGTAGTGATGGGAATGGCCATGATGATGATGATGGAGAAGATGATGATGAAGTGCTTTTGTCTAAGCCTAATTAGCTGCCACGTCACGGGTTGAGCTGAATCTCTTGCTGCTGACTGAATACTGCAGACAGAAGTTTTTCAGTTGCCGCTGTTGCAAAAGCCTTAAAGAACTGGCGTTTGTTCAAGAACGCGCAAGGGCAGGCACAGGAGTGCGCAAGAGCAATCTTAATGTAACTATTAATCTCCCCATCAAGACTGTGAAAGGCATATTTAAAAATGGCGTGTGCGCAAGAAGTTCGAAAGAGTGCATGCATCAGGGTGGGTGCAAGGGACAATTTATTTATTCAACTGTTGTTATGAGCCGACAGGAGGGGAGGTGGATCAAGAGGAGAGGAAGGGTGGAGGAGGAAAGGCTATGGGGCTTTGGCAATACTGGCCTGAAATCCAGGGCCGGCGCAGCAGCAACGACGCCAGCATGCACACATAAATTCAATCGTAGAAGAGGAGCCAAAACCCCTGCTAACAGTGAACATCACAACAAGAACACTGTGATTCTCAGAAGATGGAATATTCGCAAGAATCACCATCAGACTTGTTATGAATAGCATTTGTCGTTGTTAGAGGAACGAACCAGGCTGGTAGCGTCCGAGGAATGCCGAGTCGCTACTCGTGCGAATCGGGACGAGCACCATAATACGAAGCCCCAAACCCAACAGCCCCAAACCCTGAGCCCGAAACCCTACTATACCCGAAACCCAACCAAAGCTTACAGACGTAGACACAATGTTTGGGGTCCAGGCAAGCTCTTAGGCCAAACTACACCCTAAATCCTGACCCGAAAAAACCCCACCACAAAGTTCCTTATGTAGGTTAAAGGTTTAGGGTTTAGGAGTTTAGGGTTTAGGGTTTATGTTTAGGGTTTAGGGTTTCGGGGTTTAGGGTTTATGTATAGAGTTTAGGTTTTCAGACCGAAAGTCAAAGCTCCAAAGCCAAGGCACACAGTCCTCGCGAGGGAGCCGCAATCCAGCAGCAAGCTCAGATCGCCACAGGTTGGTCCCTCAAGGTATCTATAGGGGGTTCGTGTAAGGGTTCCTTGTACAGGGATATATAGGGGGTTCCCCTTAAGGGTCTTCCAGGATAGGGTCCTATCAGGTACTATAAGCTTTCAAGGGACCGCCATATTTTAAATAATGTTTTTGGGGTATCTCTGGAATAGGGAATCAGGAACCAGAGCACTTATAGTATTGCGGCTAGTTTTGTCGAAGAGCTCATGCGGTGTTGCAGATACACGAGGTTCCATATCTGTCTTTGGATCAGTCGATCTTGCCATGAATCTGTCTGTCTACGCATCTGTCTATCTACTTATCTGTCTATCTATCTATCTATCTGTCACTGTCTTTCTGTCTGTCTGTCTATCTGTCGGTCTGCCTGTCTGCCTGTCTGTCTGTCTGTCTGTCTGTTTTTGTTTCTGTCTGTCTGTCGTTGTGTGTGTGTGTGTATAGTTGTCTATTTTCACAGATTTACACAGATAAAGACAGAGAGAAACATAGACAGATAAATCAATCGGTAGATTGTAGACATATAGATCACCAGAATAGACGGATCGATCGATAGATACGTAGATAGTTGGAACGACCGAGAGAAGGAAACAGAAAGACAGATAGATATTTAGGTATACAGATAAAATTCTGGATCGCAAGAGAGGAAGCTCGGTAAGCAGGTAGGGTACGGCAGTTAGGTAAGTAGGTAGGCAGGTGGGGAAGTACGTAGGCAGGTAGATGGATGGATGGATAAATGGATGTAAACGAGTGAGTAAGTAAGAAAGTAAGTAAGTAGGTAGGTAGGTAGGTAAGGAAGGAAGGAAGAAGCTCATTTACAAAGTAGATACTTTTGGAGTTGGGTGGTTCCTTAGATCGGGTACCCTTTTTTAAATTAATGTTTAGAAGAATGGTGGAGTCTGGGGCTGCCCTCAACCCTAAAGAGGCTTCGAGGCTCGAGAACCCCGGACCCCTGATCCCGCACCCAGCAATCTCGCTGTCGTTGGCTGCAGTTTTGTCTTGCATTTTTTGGTAACAGTGGTGATTCGGGAATGCAAGATTTCTGGTTGTAGATGTTGAGGAAACATCGAGTGCGTCCGAACCCTTTAGTTTCTGGGCACGCGAGTCTTCAAGCCTTGTGTGACCTCCGCTTGAACACGAGTATAACCTGAAATCCTCAGCCACTTAGCCCTACATTACATTCGCGTCCCTCCCTGTCCGTGCCCCCAATCCAAGCCGTGACCGTCGGGCTCTCGAAGTTAAACCCCAAACCCCAAAGCCTAAACCCTAAACAGCTTGTTCTCAGGCCTCAAGGATTTGGGTCCCATCGCCCGGGTGTTGCACAAGATCGACACTGTCGATCCCTTAGGGCCACAAGCAGTGCTAGAGTTACTCGGGGGCGGGGGGGAGGAGGGGGGGGGTGGGGGGGGGTTGGGTTTTTTTTAAAGAACCTTTTGGCTTGGGGTGTATGACCGTTTAGTTATACGGGGGCTATAGAGGATACCGTTGCTGATTATCCGGCCCTCGAAAATGATGCACATATTGCGGCGGAGCTCCCAACCTACAACCAGAGCGAACAAGACATACGGTTGATGATAAAAATCGTGCATTACCCATAATAAGGAATATACCATAATTCTCATACTTTAGGGTCCTTAAGGTCATGCAGGATTTAGATCATCAACCGTAGGATATCAATGGAGTAATGGAGTCGGAGGTCCGAGGGAGTCTTGGACCAAAACGAGGCGCCGCTTTGGGTTTCGGCTCTGGATCACAAGTCGTAGCAGCACGTTGTCATTTGCGTACTGTTTTAGGGTTTAGGGTTTTGTTGGGCCCTTAAGGGTGCTCGGCTGGGCATGTACTTAGCGAGACAATGCTCACAGCCTATCGGCACGCAGAACGTACTAAACCATTGACCGTCCCTGTGTTCGATGATTTCCTCAGAGGCTGCTTAGCTCCGATTGCCGCCAGCCGGCGTTCCAAAATTATCCCGATCAGTCTTGCTTTTCTTCTTGCACACTCAAGGTTTCCAAACTTAGAGATAGCCAGGATCCGCCTATTTGAGCACTGCATGCGTTAGTCAGGGTCCCTTCTACCCGGAAACTCTCATGTACGGACCTTGACTCCCAAGATTGCAATCATCGCATGACCTTGTAGCCCGAAGCCTTTTTGTTGAGTCGTGCCGCCGTTGTCCCACATATCTGGGTCGGCTCGGGTTTGGTGTGGGACACTAACTCAGACGCTTTGAGCTGACGGGTGAGAGGCCTCCCTAACTCCCTCCTCCTGTTTAGTTGATTACGTTCTGATTTTGTTGCAAGATACAAGAACACGTGCAGTCAGGTAACCCGAGCACGGAACACCGAAAAAATCCTACTCACAACCTGGCCCCCTAACCAAAACACGCATCGGCACGCACACACACACACACACACCTGGCCACTCAGGAACAGCTCACGCACATCAAGGATGTCTTCATGCGGCTCGGTGATGCCCTCAACCTGAAGGACTCAGTACACAGCATAGATAGATTCTGAAATTGGACAGGATACCTCCGTTTCTCTCCTTCGGGTTAGGGTTGGGATTGCGCGCCTGACTGGTCTAATTCGTATCCCAGGCGATGGTAACAACCATGGCGACAATCATGATGAGCAAGGCCAATATAGTAATGGTCGTGTTGATCATGGACATGACACTTGTGAGGACCTTTATGATGGCGATGTTCTCGACCAGAAAAGGAAGGAGTGTGACGAAGATTAGGAAGCGGAGGAGTAGGGATGGCTGGACAAGCAGGCTGTTGCTTGTGACCGACAGGGGATGAGGGCATCAGTGATGCCTCCACTGAAGCTTAGGGCGAAGGTGGTGACGATGACTAGGAGGGTGATGGCGACAATGGCCTCATGGGTATCCGCCGTGAAGAGAATGCCCTGGCTGATGTGTATGGTGATGAGGATGAAGATGGGGATCTAGCGAAGGTGTTGACGGCTTGAGGACGACAATGACGGTGGTGTTATTAGTATTGCAAATGACGTTGGACAGCACTGCTGATAAATTCATCGGCGAGGACGCAGAAGATGACCATCGTGGTCATGGCGAGAGTCATGTTTCCATGGCCACGATGGTGATCATGGGGTGCCAGTGATCATGCATGGTCGACGGCCGTCGGACCGCAATGGCGTCCGTTCTGATAGTAGGCAAATGCATGACTTTGTTTTGAAGATGTTGCTGTTTTTTTCGCATTGGTGCTGTACGGCTCTGATGATGGTGATTATCATGATGGTGATACAGCGGTCGATCGTTTGATGGACTGGTATCCACTGATTACTGCCATTCTTGTTGCCATGTCTGTGCCAGCTAGCGGGATGACAGCAGCTTGTAGGGTCGTGATGAGAGACGATTGACCGCTTCCGCGATGATGATGGTGTTAGAGGGGTCATAATTTGGCACTCGCAACTCATGGTCCTCATCAGTACCAGCACTACATGTCATGTATTGATGATCACTGATTTGCGAGGAACGTTTGTGTTTCTGATCGTAGTTTATCTGCCACTGTTATTGGCTGCCATCGGCGGACGCGACAACTGGTTTCTAGCATCTGACATGACGCTAGTGCAACCTTGACCCAGCCAGGACTTCCTGGACACGCTTCTGCCACATGTGCGGAACATGGAGGGAGGAGAGGAACAGGCGATCGCCGGGATCCCAAGCGCCCGAGGTTTTTGGGTTTAGGGTTTAGGAATGGCTTCGTAGGAAAGCCTCAAAGAGCCTCAATCCAGAACTTAACATGATAATCAGACCAACTTGAAAAGGTTTTTCCCTGTAGGGGGGGGGGGCTAGCCTTCCACACTCTATCTTTGCGTTCCGCTCTTTTGTCCTCGGAACTCCTGAGAGCAAGTTCCCAAACGAGCAAAGGTCGCGTTGGAGTTGCTCCACCAGCGGATGACGGAAGGTGGGAGCGAACCGTTTCCATGGCTCTTTGGAACTTGAGGTTTGTGTTTTTGTTGGGTTTAGGGTTTAGGGAATAGAGTAAAGTTTAGAGTTCATGGGACTCGAAGTGGAAGCGCAAAGACAATTGGTTTGGAGGATGTTGTGCTACACATCCCAGAGCCCATAGGGCCCATAGTCGGAGCGAAGCTTTGCATCTCGCCTTAAACGGAGTGTGCAGTCGGACTGTGCTGCAACAAACACAAAGGCAAACCCTGTAAGGAGGAGGAGAGGGCCCTCAACCGAAGCCCGAAACCTTAACCCCTGAACCCCCAAACCCGCAACCCTAAACCCTAAAATCCTAAACCCTAAACCCCTGAACCCCCAAACCCTCAACCCTAAACCCTAAAATCCTAAACCCTAAGGCCCCCTGTTTTTCCCACCCTAAGAGCCTGCATCAGGCGACGAGGAGGAGGAGGCAGAAGTGAAGCCGGAGGTGAAGACCGAAGTGGAAGTGGGAGGCTGAGGTTCGGTTTCGGGGACTTAAGAGTTCTGGGGGCTCCTTTAATAAAGGGACTTAGAAGGGTTCCGTTAAAGGGACTTAGAAGGGTTCCTTTAAAGGGATCTCTAAGGGTTCCTTTAAAGGGGCTTAGAAGGGTTCCTTTAAAGGGACTTTGAAACGTTCCTTTAAAGGGACTTAGAAAGGTTTGATTGAAAGGACTTAGAAGGGTTCCTTTACAGGGACTTAGAAAGGTTTCTTTGAAGGGACTTAGAGGGGTTCCTTTGAAGGGACTTAGAAGGGTTGCTCTAAAGGAGTCGGTAAGAGTCCCATAATCCGAGAAGTGTTTTTGCTTTCGGTTTGCAAAGGTTCTATAGGGGTTTAAGTGTTAAGTAGGTCTCTAGGTTCCCAAGTAACATCCGAGAAGGAGAAGGACCCCTTTCTTGTATCGATCTGCTTGGGAAGTAGGTTTGGGATGTAGGGCTTTAGGGGTTTAGGGTTTACGATTCAGGGTTTATTAAGGAGGTTGGCCTGTTGCTCTGGTAACTCTGTCCTGGCATACCGTTATGTACGAGTAACCTTCTAAACCATCATAAACGCAGTGTTTACCGTCATGTCAGATCGAGGGTGAGTTCGGGTCTATATACAGTAGAGCTAGCCGCTGGCTTGATGACATTGCCCGGTGCCCCAGGGCCTATAGACCCCAAACCCTAGACCCTAAACCCTACCTGTAACCGAAAAGACCTACTTTCTGCAGAAACTATATATATATAGAAACCACAAGAAGGAACCCTAAAAAGGTAGGTCTTTTCGGTTACAGGTAGAGCCCAAACCCTAAACCCTAGGCCCTTGGGATTTCGAGCTTAGCTCCTAGGGTTTCAGGGCTTACCTGTGGGGACTCCGGGATTCCGGTGTACGGCCGAAGATGAACAGTTAGGGTTTAGGGTTTTAGGGTTTAAGGGCTTTAGGGCTTAAGGGTTTAGGGTTTAAGGGTTTAAGGGTTTAAGGGTTTAGGGTTTAGGGATTTAAGGGTTTAAGGGTTTAAGGGTTTAAGGGTTTAGGGTTTGCAGGGTTAGTAGCTGTAACTGTATGGT
>CAJNJA010006994.1:0-16470 GCA_905231915.1 Symbiodinium necroappetens
CTCCTCCTGCCCAAGACTTGCAGATAAGGCTTCTGTCCAGAGAACGGAATACCCCGGGTCAGGGTTTAGGGTTTAGGGGTTTAGGGTTTAGGGTTTAGGGTTTAGGGTTTAGGGTTTAGGGGTTTAGGGTTTCGCGGTTTCGGGGTTTAGGTGTTTAGGGTTTTAGGGGGTTTAGGGTTTGGGGGTTTAGGGGTTTAGGGTTAAGGGTTTCGGGGTTTCCGGATTTTGGGTTTTGGGTTTAGGGTGTAGGGTTTTGGGTTTAGGGTTTAGTTGAGTTGAGGAGAAGAGCATCCGTCCTTTCCCGATGTAGTTTAGTGTGCCTACGGTCCTGAGAGTGCTTTCTCCAGAGTTTACACGATGTTCATGGCGGACCCTCGGGTGGTCGTCCAAACTAGGTTCCCAAACTACAGGGTGATGTATTAAGAGTGGAACTATATAGGGTTGCCCACAAGAGACCCTAATCTTAGGGTACCGTAGAATTATATGGGGTTTAACCCTAAACCCTTGTCAACCCTAAACCCCAAAAGCGCCCTAGTTTGAACAACCACCCACTTGAAGGGCTCGGCGGTCGCAGTTCAGGACACGTGCTGCAAGAGTCCGGTCCGACTCCCTCTGTACCGCCTCGTTTAGGGTTTGCGGTTAGGGTTTAGGGTTTAGGGGTTTAGGGTTTAGGGTTTAGGGTTTGGGGTTGCGGGTTTACGGCTTGTGGGGTAATAATACCCCGAGCCCGTTTCCAACAAGGCCCTACCTCCAGAACACCAAGCAGCAAAACTCTAAACGCGGTAAGCGCCCATGCCTCCAAATCCTAAACCTCAAAACTCTGCTGTACTAGCCTGTTTAAAAAACCTTATTAGCCGATGAGCCCGCACAAAAACAACTCTGCGTGCAAGCCCAAAGCCCACTTAACCCAGGCTCTCCGAGCACTGGACAGCCATCCTCAATGCCGTCCCAGAAACAGCGGAGGCTTGGGGGGTGTGTGGGGATTTTGGGTTCAGGGTTTAGGATGTAGGGTTTTGGGTTCAGGGTTTACGGGGTGAGTTCAGGTGCATCCTTTGGCCAGAACGCGCTTATCACAGTTCGCAAGGGGGTGCAGCTTTCAGGCAACAGTCCAATAGAAGGGCCTAAATACTTTGATAGCTTTGGGACTGTAGGGGCTCCTTATCATAATCATAGTATAACATACCCTAAAGCCTTCTTCTAACTATAAAGGCCACTACCTTACTTTCAGGACGCATGCAGGACGAACCGTGGCTTTCGAGTGGCCGCACTCTGAACTGAAGCCTAAAACTCCGAAAGCCCTGAACCCTGGAGACACCTGGGATTTTCCGAAAATTAGGGCACCTTATTTTGGGGTCCTTATTCTAAGGATCCTACTATTTAGGGTACTATATTGGGGTCCCCTAGCGCAACAGCAGCACCGGCTGATGAAGTGGGCGGTTGCCACGACAATTCTGGTGTGTTCCATGGGTAAAAGCGGAATAGTAAACCCCAAGCCCTAAACCCTAAACCCTAAAAGCCGTCGTGCATAGGTTGCCTCGCTGCAAAGAGTGCTTCTGAGAAGCAAGCAGTGGGGTTCGGGGACACGGGTGTAAATATGCGAATTCCGGGTGTGCGAACCCGACTTATTTTTCTGTCTCGGCGAGTGTAATATAGGGCTCGTCGAGATTCGAGCCACTGATGTGCTTGGGGGTGGATGAGTTGAAGTGAGTTTTCCTGCGTTTCGGTATACATGTACGTGGCCTGCAACCTAAACCCTAACCTGTGCTTGCAAAATGCGTCCAGAGCCTGCCGCCGCAAGTTGTTTGCAGGCTGGTAGTGCCGTAGTAGAGTTTGGGGGTTTAAGGTTTGGCCTTTGGGTGTTTCGGGTTAGGGGCTTAAAGGGAAATAGTTTTGGAGTTTACCAACCAACGGTGGCACGTGATGACGATGCGGTGCTTGTAAGGGTGCTGTTCAAGATGATGACACCATGACAATGATGCTAATTCTAGGTGCTGCCGATGCTGCAGCTGCCCTTCTGCTGCTGCTTCCGCTTCCACATGCTTTCACCGCAGGACGTAAAGAAGACGAAAAACACACACCTCTGAGCTTTTGGCACCTCCACAGCATGCCCCGAAACAAGAGCACGACTTTGACCCTAGGCTCGCCTGATAGTATTCGTACAGTAACGTACTCTTCTAGGAGCCGAAACAGTGACCTGGGAGGAGCCCTAAACCCTAAACCCTAAACCCTAAATCCCTAGGCTCCCACTTCCGGACGACGGCCGGGATGGCCTGATAAAGGTGGCCGATGCGACGGGCTGGTACCTGGAGCGTGCCTTCAGGAGCTCAGGGCTTCGCGTTTAGGGTTCAGGGTTCGGTCATGGTTGAGGCCTTACGCTTCGGGGGTTTAGGGGGTTTAGGGGATTCAGGGCTCTGAGTTTAGGGGATTTAGGGCTTGGGCTTCGTGGCTGACAGGGCTTAGGTTAGGGTTTTGGATGCTGATGCCACCGGGCTGTTAGGAAGCTGGCACGAAAAGGTCGTTGTGGTCTGGAAGAAGCTGCAAAGAAAGACGGAGATAACGAAACAGCTTCTGTGGGGGGATTGAGACAGAGAGGGAGAGAGAGAGAGAGAGCAGGGAGAACAGCAGTTGACGATGGCGAAGATGGCGATGCCCATGATGGTGGTGAAAGTGCCAATGTCGGCGATGATTGGGAGGGTTTCAAATCCCTAACCCTAAACTACAATCCCTGAAGCCCAAAACCCCAATGGTTGCAGGATCGTGTCACGCACAGGCCTCTGCCGCGTTGCGCTGGAGTTACGCAGAAGCATCTGATCGCCAAAGCCTAAACCCCATATTCTCTCAAGCAGAAGCAGCCCAAAGCCCTGAGCATGACTGTCAGCTCTTGAAGCGAATCGCGAAGAGGGCAAAGAAGGGAGTTACGGCGATGTTAGCCTGCAAATCCTATCGGCGTTTTCAACCGGAGACGGTTAATAAAACTAAATCATCTTAGTATCGCTGCCGGCCTGATTACATTTGTGTGGCTGCCAGTATGCTCATTCTTAATCCGAAGCACCAACCATTAAAATCCGCTTCAAGCCTAATGTCGGACCCTAAATCCTAAACTGCTAAACCTGCTTCGAGAGGAGTTCCCCCCCTGCCTGGATCATCCCAGAGTCTTTCCAACAAGTCTTTCCAAAAAGAAACAAGCTGCACTGGCATGGAGGCCAGAACACTTCCTACACGTAACACTATTCCCCGGGGTTCTTATTGATATAGATGTTTTTATCACGCCCGTGCTGTCAATGGTGTACGCAGCTCAATTAGGGTGCAGACAAACACGTCCGTATGAAACCGGTGAGCGAAGCCGCCAAAGCCGTGACGGACGGGGGGACAGGACCTAAGGAGTATACGTAAGCAGGAAAAGCTGAAGAAGTACAGCGCCTGCTATGCAAACAAGCCTTTCAGCACGGTTTTCTGTACCGCTGGAGCAGTAGAGCAACCTCGCTCAGCATAATGACACTGACTGTGCTGCAAGGAGAGGAAAACCGGAAACCCCTATACTCGATGCGTCAGAGGACGCGGCCCGCTTCAGCCCGCGCCCGTCAGACCAGCATATTACAAGTTTGACACGAGCGCGCAAGGACGTAACTTTCAATTCGTCCCCAACTGGCGCCCAAACCAATAGGAAAACCACTAACAGCCACGAGCCTAATCCTCCTCGAAAAACGGAGGCATACTGCGAAGCTGCACCCCGAACGGTACTTTCAAATGCACCGTGCTGGCTAAATAGCAGGACATGTACAAGGAACTAGTGACACACCTGGTTGTTCACATTCCAAGAACTGTGCTGCTTGTGTTCCGGCGGAATGGCCGACAAGCTCGGCGCAAACCATAGCACACATCTTGATGCGGCACTCGGGATGATGCCTAACACCACGCGATGTCTCAAAAGCGATTACGTTGCCGACGAGCATCTCTACAAACATCCGCATGCCCCCGCGCAAGCTCAGCACCACTGCAAAGAGGCTGTCCTTTTTGCTGCGGCCTGTCAGAACGTAGCCTCGTCTCACGATTGGGTTTCCGTCCTTGTAAGATCGGTCGGCCTTGCCGCAGCTGATTGATGTACTGGCCAACTTCTCCACAAATCTGTGAATACCGCCACGCACCACATGACTGACAAGCTCGTGGTTCTCTCTGCCACTGACACAAGTTTCTCCCATAGCCGGGAGCAGACTGGAGTGGCTGAATTTCCCAAGCAAAGCCGGCAGCCAAGGGGTGCTCATGCCATGCCACACAGTAAGGATGCTGTTCAGAATGACCCTCCTTCCTCCATGGCGGCACTTACCGGGCGTACCGCGTTGGCAGTACTGGGGCTCTTCAACCTTCCCCATTGTTGGGGCGATTTGGGCCATACATACATATATATATATATATGTATATATATATATATGTATACACATGCAACATCCGAGCCCTCCTAAAGCTCGGAGGGCACCTGAGCGGTCGGACCCACCAGTTACGAAGGCCCCTGCAACAGAGCCCCGAATCTTCAAGGGCCAAAACTATGCCGTAAAATAGAAGCCTGAATAGTTACCAATACTATTCCATATAGGATCCCTCAGCCCTGAACCAGTCTAAGGCCTAATCTGCTCGAGACCTGTTCGAATTAGTCTCGCACATCAATTCTGTGAAGCTCTGCACCTGAACCCCTAAACCCTTCACCCCCTAACCCCGTACTCCCCAAAACCTACTCCCCAAACCCCTACACCCTAAACCATAAAACTCTAAAGCCCGGCCGAATTGCCAAACCCGTACCCCGGTCCCCAAACCCGGAACCCTAAGTCCCAAAGCCGCCACAGCCCCCACTCACGGTTTAGAGTTTAGAGTTTAGGGTTTAGGGTTTGGGGCGTAGGGTTTAGGGTTTAGGGTTTCCCTGAACCCTAAACCCTAAAACCCTCCACAACTTCCGGCCGAGGTTGTTGCAGTTTGGCATCCACGCCCTGCTGGGGGTGCCTTGGGCCGTCCCTTCGGGGGAGTTGCGCCTTGGCTTCGGAGAGATTCCAAGAGCTTAAATATCAATATAAGAGCCTGAATAATTACCAAAGCTAGTTTTGGGAGTTCCTTATTACAGTGAAGGTATAGTAATATACCCCCCAAATCCTACTCTAATTACTAAGGTCCCTACATTAGGTAGGTAAGTAGGTTCAATGAACAAATAAAGTTATACATGTGTATATATATACACACACAGCTGTATATGGGTATATATATATATACATATATACATACGCATACATATGTGTATTTTGTGTTTATATGGAGGATTCGTTTGGGGCAGTATTGGGTTTCGAGTGTCTGCTTTTGGGGAGGCTTTGGTAGAGTGTCGTATACGGTACATGGAGGTTTATGAGGGTTTCAGGGTGGTTTCAATGCCGATGGGAAAGTTGCGGAAGCCCCTAAACCCTAAAACCTAAGCCTTTAGCCCTAAGCCCTAAATCACTAAATCCTAAAGTAAGAAACATGGGGACGAAGGTAGTGCCTCTGCCGAGCACTAAGAAGCATCGCAAGTTCACCATAGCCATAGTGGATGGACCGCAACAAATCGGGGGAGCTTGACTCAGAGACCCGACCCCTAAACCCTAAACCCTAAACCTTAAACCCCCAACCCTAAACCCTAAACCCTAAACCCTAAACCCCCGAAAGAAAGAAGCCCTGAAAGTCCAAGAGGCAGACGCCTCCTTAGACCGGGGATCATGCAGAGCTTCGGGCTGAGGGCTTAGAGTTTGGGGCTTCAGGGCTTTAGGGCTTGAAAAGGTTTTAGGATTTTTGGGTTTTAGAGTTTTAGGGTTTTAGGGTTTTAGGGCTTTAGGGCTTAGGGCTTTGTGGCTTTAGGGTTTTGGGGTTTTAGAGTTTTAGGGTTTTAGGGTTTTAGGGCTTTAGGGCTTTAGGGCTTTAAGGCTTTAGGGTTTTGGGGCTGTAGGGCTTTAGGGTTTTAGGGTTTTGGGGCATCAGGGTTTTGGGTTTTTTTTGTGTTTTAGGGTTTGCGTTCCAGAGGCTTTGGGGCGTTCGGATTCTTTTACTGGCTCTTGGGATCCCGAGGGTTTCAGGTCTAGAATAGGGGGCTCAGGGCTTAGGATTTGGGTTTTAGGGTCTAGGTTTTAGGGCTCAGTTTTGGGTTTAGTGTCTAGGGTCTCGGGTTTAGGATTTAGGGTTTAGGGTTTAGGATTTGGGTTGTATATAGGGTTTGAGGACTTGTGCAGGGATTGGGCTATATATGGGATCTAGGATCGGGGGTTTTAGGGTTACAGGAGTTTAGGGTTTAGGGAGGGTTTAGGAGAGGGGAGGCTTAGGGTTTAGGGAGGTTTTCAGGGCTTCGTGCAGGAGCCTCGCACGCTTGCAAGTCGTGTAGGAATCCGAGCACTCTTGATGGCTCCTATGATCGTGAGTTTAGGATCTATAGGTCTTAAGCCCTAAACTCACTATCATAGGAGCCATCATGAGGACCTGACAGGAAGTTTGGCGTTTTTATATCAGGTTCCTGCATCATGTGGCATGGGAAGCTTCAGTCGCTTCGGAAGCCAACATCGCCAACTTCCCAACGCCGCATCGTCTCGCATGCCTACCGACCCTAAGCTCCTAAGCCCCAGGCCCCGTCAAAAGTAGCCAGGCCTTCAACCGATCCTCCCCAGGCCCTGAAGCCCACACCCTGGGCCCTAAGACCCAAGCCCGGAAACCTGGTCCCTAAACCCTAGTCCTGAACCAAGCATGCAGAAGCCCCAAAACCCCTCACTGTGAGTGGGCAGGCAGAACAAACAAGGACGAACAAGCTCGAAAACAGCAAACGGAGGGCGATCGGAGGTCATGGAGCTCCGTCCAGCGACCTCGTGTTGTATACAACAGAAGGCTGCAGGGCCCGTGGCCGCTACCAGCCAGAAGATCGTCATTGGTAGCAGAAAGTTTGGAATGCCAGTTGCACCTGTCACATTCCGGGTGCGCTGCTACGAAAACATTGCCCAGAGGAGCAGGCAAAGTATGAAACATCGTGTGAGGGAGCAGCTTGCGCAGCAAGGACACATTTTCTGCTGCTGCCCAGAGACGCCAGTACTGATGCCAACTGGTCGGTAAGCCCCAGCATGAGAGCTTGGCAGAGCTGCCGGCAACATTGGTAGTCCTGCAATGGCACCCATGGCTGTGCTGGTCGTGGTCGGCATGACTGCACCAAAGGCTCGAATGGAGGCTGCTAGTCTGATCACCTCCTGCCCTTGTGGAGTGACCAGATAGGCCCCAGCCTTTGCATGGCTTGCGTGATCTGTTCGGAAGTAGCTGTCGAAGGTAGAGCTGCAAGATAAGCTTGCATTTCTTGGATAGCTAAGGTCAAATCCTCGTCGACCGTGGATCCAATTGCACACATGCATCCCGCAAGTTCCAGGAGGTGCTGCCCAATTTGAGAAAACCAGGTCGCCAAGGCGGTGGAAAGCTCCATCTTGGTCTTGACATTTCCGGCAATGCGTTTGGTCAGCTTCCCTGTTGCATTGGAACGTTTTTGTGCCAGCTGCTCCGCCGCCAGGTCCTCGGCAGCAAAAGCCGTTGATCCCCATAGGTCCTGAGTGGCTCGCGAAGAGATAGGATGCAGAGAAATATCCATGCCGGCAAACCGGATTCAGTTTGAGAGTTGTCTGCCTTCGTCTTGGTCTTGCCGCCACCACCGCCTTTCCAGCACCGCTCGAAGGTTGCTCGGGTGGCATACTGCCGTGATGGCAGCGTAAAATAAGCTGTATATCCTTCGCCGAAAAGGTCGCCTTTGCCGTTTGCGCCTCCGGCTTTGGCGTGGGTGCCAACTTGGGCTTGCCGCTCTGCGCTTGCGGCCTGCATTGCGTTGCGAGCCACACTGCCCGCTATAGATCAGAAAAATAGCCAAGATGAAAAGTGGCAGCAGAGGGTAATACAAACCCTTCCTGGACATATAGGGGACACCCACGTCCCTGTGACCAAAACCCGCTGTCGGCCGCAGCAGCGAAAGCGGGAAGAAGCAGCAAACAAAGGGAGAGCGTTTTCCTATATTCCACTCAAGTGGTGGCAGATGCACCCGCCGCGGCGCGGGCGATATGATCACACGCTGGGTTTGGGCAAACACGGAGGGTCAGCCACTCTAAAGGCGACGCTAATCTAACACGTGCTCGAGCCACAACGCCTAAACCACGAAACCCTAAATCCAAAACCCTCGCTGCGTAACGCAAGCCGTGAGCTCAAAGCTCAAAGGACGGCGGCAGACCTACCCGATTCGGTGGAGGTTTTCGACCCAGGGCCCTTGGTTCAGCTTTGCGGCAGCTCGGAGTGGATGTTTTAGCGTAAAGGGCTTCGGGCTGAGGTTTTAGATATAGGGTTTCGGTTTTTAACGTTGAAAGTTGAGAGTTTTCGGGTTTTGGCTTTCGCGTTCAGGTGTTTAGGTTTCAGGTTCAAGTAGGGTTTAGGATTTGAGTTCTGGGTTTGGGGTCTACGGTTCAGGACTATTGGGTCTTGTCTGGAAGCTTTCATGGGTTTGTGGTCTTCCGGGCTTTGGGGGCTTTTTGGGCTTGGGTATCGTACTCAACCGTGCTTCGTAAGGGGCCGCAATATGTAGATCCCCATAGAACCCTTTATTTGAGGGAGGGGCTCTATTTCTGAAGGGTTTACTTCAGTTCGGTGTGTTCGGGTACAGTTCAGGGCTCGGGGTTCAAAGCCTCAAAACTTAAAACCCTAAGCCGAGACGTCCCGTGCTTCTGGTTCCGTAAACCTTAAGCCCGGACATCATTTGCGGCTGTTCGTTTCGCAGGTCACGGTCCTGGGGCATTGCAAAAACTCTAAAACCTCAACCCTACAGTCTTCTGTTCTAAGCGAGGATGCTATGGTGCGGAAGAAGGTGCTCAACAAAAATAGGCCGTAAACCTTAAATCCTCAACCCTAAACCCCTAAATGCTAAACCCTAAACCCTAAACCCCAAACCCTAAACCCTAAACCCTAAACCTAAACCGTAAACCCTAAGTCCAAAACTGCTTTGAGGTTTTGGGGTTTACTGCTTAGAGTTGAAAGTTGAGGGTTTGAAGGTCGAAAGCGGTTTGAAGGTCGAAAGCTTAAACCTGAAACACCACTTCACAATACATACATATATATATATTGTAATGTATCATATATATATACACATACATACATACATACATACATACATACATACATATATATATATACATATATATATATATAATATACACCTATATTTACATATATATATATCTATATGTATATATGTATCATACACTTCTCTATCCTGAGGACGCCGTATTTAGTCTCATTTTTATCCTCGCTAAGGCCTTTTCCGCCTTATTGCAGAGTACCACCTCTACCTTCAGGCCCGGGTAGGCTTCAAGGGCTTGGAGTTCAGGGCGTAGGGGTTTACGGCTTAGGGTATTCAGGGGTTTACGGCTTAGTGTGTATGACATCTTTCAGTCGATACCATACACGAGCAGCCCCTTCCCAACGGGTTTCAGCTGGGATCGTACAGGGGTCTTCTGGGGTTCCGTGCGTGATGTACGGGTCTGATCCATTAGTTCATCAGTGCTAGTACCCCCTTATGGTTCCTAGTGCGTAAACCATAAGCCCCTAAACCCTAATCCCTTACACTCTTCAACACTGACGCGTTAAATCCTTAAACCCTAAGCCTTTCAATCCCAGTCTAAAAAGCCCTGCAACACAAAACCCACATTACTCTCCGGAGGACTTAGCACGTGTGAGCTTTGTCCATGACAGAAACACCGACATCCCTTGCTGAGAGCTTCGATGCCAAGCATCCTTACGTGAGGGTTTCCGTTGTAGGCTTAGGAGTTGTAGGTGTAGCTTTAGGGTTGAGGGGCTTAAGTTCCCTACCCTAGGCTTAAACCCTAAATATCCTCAACCTATTTAAATGTGCACTAAAGCTGTTTAATGGGCCTCCTTATTGAAAATGAATCGCAGGAAGGCAGGCATATTTGTTGTTTTAGTAACGGTGATATTGATACAACCCAGTAGGGTAAGGAGTGTGAGCTAAGGGTTTGGGAGTTCTTTACTTCCGGGCCTCATCTAGGGGTCGGAACAAGTAATAACAATAACCAACACTATATATCTCCATGAGGCCCCCGTGTATGATTTTTATGCCAGAGTACCCCAACCGCATCCCTGTGTGTTGAGATTTCGGGGTTGTATGGTCAGCGTCTGTGGTGGGTTATTGGGGTTCTTATCTGCAGGGTTTTCATTGCACAGGGTTTTGTAATTTTGTGACAACTACACGGGTTTAGGGTTTAGTTCGTAGGTTTGGGGTTTTGGAGGGTTTTGAGGAGTGGGGGATTTATGGGGTTTAGGCGGTTTAGGGTTGAGGGGTCTGAATATGTATCATCAATTGCAAAAAACATGCCCTGCAAGCCTGTTCTGATTATGCAGATCTGTCTTGCCTAGGACCCAGAGTAGGCCCTTATTCCCTTTTTTAGGGTTCAGGTTCCCTTATAAAGTCCTTTAAGCCAAAAAGGGCACCCTTTTTATTCCTAGGTTTCTCTTGGGTCTAGTTGCTTACTTCCACACCCAGACCATCCTTGCCTGAAGATTCTTTGGAAGCCCTACGAAGCAGAGTTGCCACTTCAGTGGAGGGACAGCGTAGTGGTTTAGGGTTTAGCGTTTAGGGAACCACCACTTCACTGATACCGCAGTGCCCCCCAGGCGAGCTACAAAGAGATGCTCGAGAGTGGTTGGCCAAAGGATCAGCCGCCACCGGTGCAGCCACTTGCCTTGCATTTGCCCTAAACCCTCAACCCAGCATCCTACACCCTAAACCCTAAACCCTACCCCCAAGCCCGAAATCTTAACCATTAGACCCAGCACCCTCTGAAACTGAAAACTTTAAACCCTACACCCTAAACCCTAAACCCTAATCCGTTGAAGCTGAAACTTCAAACCCTGGGCCCCGAAAGGTTGAGGCTTTCAATCCTAAGCCCCAGAACCCCTACAATCAAGCCAAGAATCCCCACAAGCTCTAAACCTTAAGCCCTAAGCCCCAAGCCCTAAACCCAGAGCCTTCGACATAAGGGGCCTAAGCCTCAAGCCCTGAACCCACCCGTCAAGAACGCACGTTGAAAACCTAAGCCGTTAAAAGCCGCCGTAAAATGCTCGGAACTTATCCCCAACCTTCAACGACAAGGTCGCTAATCTCCCTGCTGGACTTTGCCGAGAGCCGGCCAGCGGATCGCGCAGGTGCCCTTCTGCAGGGGAAGAAGGGCTTCCTTGGGAGTGTATGGAGGGGTTTTACAAGGTCGTCTTGGGTTTTATAGCGCTGTTTCTTGACATGTGCTTTTAACCCTAAGCCCTAAACCTTAATCCCGTTTGACATTGGGGGTGCCATACTTCGGGCTTGTTTCCATAAGGCGCCTACATTCTTCAGTGATTTTAGTTTTGTGACATCCCGTGTTTTTGGAAACGAGTGAGTTTCGACGTCTCCGAACCTCAGCAATGATGATAACAAGAGCGATGATGTTGATGTGGGTTTAGGGCTTGGGGTGTAGGATTTAGGGCACTAATTACTCACTAGTGACGGTGACCATGGTGATAGGTTCGTATAAATAAGTAGAATGTAACCACCGTGTGCACAAAACACACATAACAACTGCAGAGAGCAGCGTAGGTCCTTGTCTACGATTTGCCCTAAACCACACACCCTCGAGTCAAGACCATGAGAGAACCATTGAAACCCCAAGCCGAAAACCCAAAACCCTGAACTCTAAACCCAAAACCCTGAACCCTAAACCCTAAACTTTGAACACTAAAACCTAAACCCTAAACCCTAAACTCAACCCTAAACCCCACTGAGAGCTCTGAGGCCTGGTGCTGCGATCTCAGCAGCCGAAGACGGTAGTGGAAGACGTGCGGCGATGCTCGGATGTTCGGAAGTTTTCGGGTTCAGATCTCAAGGTTTAGGGATTATGGTTTAGGGTTTTAGGGTTTAGGCGTTAGGTTCAGGGTTTAGGGATTAGGGTTCAGGGTTTGGGTTTAGGGATTAGGGTTCGGAGTGTCAGGGTTTGGGGATTAGGGCCTGATTAGGATTCATGGTTTAGGTTCTAGGGTTTAGGGTTTGGGGCTTAGGGTTCCGGGTTTAGGGTCTCGGGTGTGGCGCTGATTCACGGAAGTTGCTAGGTTTTCCGGGGGCGGTTGTCTTGCGGTGGACGGCGTGCTTGCACCGAAAGTGGCCCTCTGGCCTGCTAACGGCAGCCCGATGTCCTTTCTCCCACCCTGCGCCGCCCATGAGGGCGCACTACGCAGACCTACTCCTTTTAGGGTTCAGAGCCTCTTTTTATGTCTCCTTTTAGGGTTCAGAGCCTTTTTTTATGTCACAACCCACAAGCCCGTAATGTCCGAAACAGGGGTAGGGTCTCTGCAGTCGTCCGCACCACCGCAATGGGCAGCCCAGACAAAACATAGTCGTACAATTGAGAGGGTTCGCTTAAGAGGGGGTAGGCGTAATTTGGAGTTAGGTTCGTTGTTGTTGTTGTCGTTGTTGTTGTTGTTGCTGCTGCTTCTGAGGGTGTTGCTGTTGTTGGTTGCCATCGTTGTCACTCATGCTGTTGCTATTGTTGCTATTGCTAGTGCTCGTCTCAAAATATTGCAACAAGAAACCGTATTTGGTTATGAAGGGAGGGGAACCGCAAGATCGGCAGGCCAGAGTAAATGGCACACTTTATAAGCAGAATTTAATTTCAGAAAATCAGCCCAAAGTACATGTCACTTTCAACCGAACTGGTGGAAGTGTTGAGAAAGTTGAGACCGTCGCTGTGTATAGAACCCGAAGTTGGGAATCCTAGCAGCCCTATAAGACGTAGATCCCCAATCAGTAAGAACACCACGACGACCGTGACCACCGCGACCACTAAGACCGCCCACGACCACTAGGACCACACTCTATCTATTCCCAACGTAAGAACCCCGCAGTGCGCGCCGCACTTTGGGGATTATATAGAAACCTGAACCCTAAAGCCTAAACCCTCAATACTATTTTGGGGGGTTCCTTGTTATCTTCTCAGCAGAAGCTGCCCAGGACCCTAGTCTAATTCTTAAGGCCCCTGCTGTTCAACCCTGAACCCTCAGAAATCTGTAGAAGCCGTGGCAGCATCGAGGATGGCTGAGAGCAACAGATCTGTCACACTGTGACCTTGAGGCGCCACCCTTCCCGGCTCTAGCCGTCTTAGCGTTCCTTTAAAGGGTACTATATGGGCCTAAGCCCTGAACCCTAGACCCTAAAATTTAACCCCGAAGCCCTAAACCCCAAATTTTAGACCTTAAACCCTCACCCTAAACCCTAAACCCTAACCCCGAAACCCGAGGACTTAGGGTCCTTCACGGGTACTGTAAGAGCTTATGCATAAGCCGGCTCCTGTACAAGGGTTTTGGCTAAAGGTTTAGGGCTTAGGGCGTCCGGTTTAAGTTTGAGATGTTTGAGGCTTAGGGTTTAGGGTTTAAGGTTTATAAGTCTATAAGGTTTAGAGTTTAAGGTTTAAGGTTCAGGGTTTGGAGTTTAAGGTTTAGGGTTTAGGGTTTGGAGTTTAAGGCTTTGGGTTTAGGGCCTAAACGCAAAGTTAGTGTTTAGGGTCTAAGCTCTAGGGTTTTGGGTTTAAGGTTTAGGGTTTAGGGTGTAGGGGTTCCGTGGATGGGCTTTCCCAAATAGTGTCCAGTTTCGGATAAAAGGCTTTAGTCTGAAGGGTAAAGCAGGAAGTCGAATGTGCACGCGGCATGCGTACTCTCATGCTGAAAGTGGAAGAACACGCTGATTAGTCTGACCAGTCGCTCGCATAGAGCCTCGTTCCAGGCCTTAGGCTTCTAGTATGGGAGCTTGAACGATGAGTAGCGCCATCCCCTAATATAGCCCCAGCACCACTAGACTATACTACAATGGGCCCAGCACGCTACAAAGCCCGATATTATCCTCGTCGCCCTCCCCAGCCCTCAAGAAACTTACAAGAATGGTTAACCTTTGTGGTTGGTGCAGTATCTTATCGCAAGCAACATGTTTGTGTGATATCTTGGGCGGTTTACTATGGTTATGATTTTAAATGCTATTGTCATGTTTTCTTATCATGAGTGTTGCTTATGTATCATTATTCGTATTATTGTCGTATTGTTCTTTTTGATTGGCCCCCTTTTGGTTATGATGATGATAACTGAGCCCATGAGCCCATGGAGCCATAGTATTCTTGTCAGAGTTGTCGTTTGGGTAAACGGATCCTTCGGAGCAGGTGCTCGATGTTGGTCTTGATGGGCTTGCCGCGCCAACTTTGGAGGACCGCTTGGTTGAGGGCTCTCAGGGGTTTAGGGTTTAGGGTTTAGGCTTTCGTTTAGGGTTGAGGGTTTAGGGGGGTTGAAGGCTTTACTCTGATGAAGGGGGTGCGAGCAGTAGGGTTTAGGGTTTTGTGGATGAGGGCTGTAGGAACCAAGTTTTCCATCCCGTTCTAGGGATAGCTATATAACTCTAAACCCATAAACCCTACACCCTAAATCCTTAGGGTTTGTTGCTTCATCCTCAATCGTTCAGTCCCTGTGCCGGCAATCCCTATCGACTAAGCTCTGAACCCTAAAGGCCCTAAAGCCCTCAAGCGCCTACACAGGATGATAGCAGCACCTACCTGTAGCCCAAGTAGACTATTGTACCCTTTGTCAGCTTATCTATACGAAGTTATAGTAGGAAGCCCCGGACATGTAGGTTCGCTATTGTTCACCTACTTGGGGGGTCTGGCGGACTTGGTAAGTGGTTTTTTGAAAAGAGTTAGAAGTATCGGCGCCCCACTTTCGGATCCCTTGAGGGCACTAAGTACTTATCATTCGATAAACTAACTACGGGATATGTCCCTCCTAAAACCCTCAAGCTTACCTAAACCCTAAACCCTAAAACCCTA
The DNA here is from genome assembly GCA_905231915.1 of Symbiodinium necroappetens. Classification (NCBI taxonomy): domain Eukaryota; class Dinophyceae; order Suessiales; family Symbiodiniaceae; genus Symbiodinium; species Symbiodinium necroappetens. Next base: position 14,919 of record CAJNJA010006994.1, read on the forward strand.
ATCCCTAAAACCCTAGAACCCTAAAGCCCTAAAACCCTAAAGCCCTAAAACCCTAAAGCCCTAAAACCCTAAAACCCTAAACCCTAAAACCCTAAACCCTGGACCCTAAAACCCTAAACCCAAAACCCAAAACCCTAAAACCCTAAACCCAGGGTACTTCAAACTCCATTCAACCCCAGGAGCGGCTGCGTTCGGCAGCCCAAGCGGCTGCAGGATATTCGGCCGAAGAGGTGCCTGAAAAGCTTGTTGAGGTTTAGGGTTTAGGGCCGTTTAGGGCTTAGGGTTTAGGGCTTAGGAATTGGGGTTTAGGGTTTAGGGCTTGAGTTTTTTTGGGGGTTTAGGGCTCAGGGTTTAGGTTTAGGGCTTGGGGTTTAGGTGTTGGCCAAGGCTTAGGCTTTAGGACAATCGCTCCGAACATAAATTTTTGGGTTTCGGGTTCAGCGTTTGGGTGGGAGATCATCCTTACTTTATTGCTAATGCACCCAAGTCACCCAAGCATGAACGGTTTAGGGTTTAGGCCTTGGGAGGGAATTTGATCCTGAGTTTCTTAGCTTACGTCAAGAGGGGATCATGGGGTATCCCAGCCTGATGGTTTTTGTTTAGGTGCTTTGTTGGGTTCCTAACAACGCCTTCGGAAGCGTAGACGAACTGCGAAGGGATCTGTCTGTATATGTCTTGTGAAGAAAAAACCGTAGTACCAAGTGTACAGTGTATATATATATATTATACACAGATTTATCTGTTTGTTGGTTTGTTTGTTTTTTGTTCACTCATTTTTACACATGCACGCACACACATACATACATGTATGCATGTATGGATACTTGCAACATGTGGCTTTGAGGGTTGCTAGACATGTTAAGGTTTTGCCGGCTCGCTCAAAATCAATGGCTGAGGTAGGCCTTGCAGGAGTTTATGATAAGACTTTAATAGGCCTTAGTCGGACATCCGGGGGCTTCACAAGGTTGATGGATTCTTGGGTCTTTGAGGACAATGTTGGGCGTTCGTGTTCTGTCATTCCGTGGCCTGGGGTGCCTGGCACGGTGGCAGGCAGCACAGTTCTGAGGTTTGGGAGCCCCACGCCCCTGAACCTTCGAATCCCTGTCGCTAGGACAACCACTCGAGCCCAAAATCCAAGCCCCAAACCCCGAACCCTGCAAACAAGCCATGAGTGCATTGTTGCAATGGCCTTAAAGCCCTGAGGCGTAATTTTGGCCTCAATAATTAACGGCAGTATTCGGGGGGTCACCTTATTGTACTTATTCTAATGTTTAAGGCCGCGATATGAAGCCCTCAAGGCTACAACCAAGGCCCCGAATGAACAATGATATTATTTTTCTTTGCTTCCGAACAGTACTTTAGTATGATATATCTGAAAACCCTAGTCTTTGCACGTGGGGGGATAACTGCGCCTAGTGCTGGCTTGTTCCGGGGGGTTAAGGGGGGTGGGGGGCGGTGGGGGTACTGACGTTCTCTGTTTCAAGATTCAGTACGCTTGTCTCCCTGTCGCTGTTCTTCATGGTCGTGTGCATGTAGTTGATGTCGAATCTAC
>CAJNJA010006995.1:0-16470 GCA_905231915.1 Symbiodinium necroappetens
TGTATGTATTTATTTAGGTATGTAGGTATGTATGTATGTATGTATGTATGCATGTACTGTATGCACGTATGCATGCATGTGTGTATGTATGTACGTATGTACGTATGTATGTATGAATGCATGCATGTATGTATGTATGTGTGCATGTATCAAAGTATCAAAGCACACACACACACATATATATATATATATATACATACACACCCAACAGATATGCATACTACATACATACAATACAATGCATATGCATATATACATCTATACATAATTAGATGCGGCGTGCCAGTAGAAACCACCGGGATTCGGAAGTTTGGTCCTGCGCCTTGCCTCACACAGTCTCAAGCTCTTCCGGTCTTTGCATGTTTGTGCCCGCAGAAAAGCAAGAGAGGGTTAAGCTACCTGTAGGGTCCAGATTGTCCAGATGGGCCTGACGACTACAGTATGATTGCGATTTTTACAGTGTCAATCCCAAAAGGACCTGGCCCTGTTTGAGGAAAGAGAGCTTCATCCGAGAGCTGGGTCTGGGTTTTGCAGCAGGATTTTCGAAGGGCCAGGTAGTCTCGGCGAGGACGCTGCAGACAGAGTTACTGTCTGTGAGCCGACAGTGCATACTAGCTGCTCCCGTCTCTCCTTTCCTCATGTTGAGGGGCCCGGCGCTTGGGGCTGAACGGTTGAACCCTATGCCGCTGCTTGCACAGGTGCTGAGATCTGAAGCAGATATCGCCAAACGTTCGGAGAAGGAGCTCCCAGTTCAGGCAACCATACCATCAACGTACATATGCACTTGTGAGACAAGGGGCATGCGTGCAAATCGTGATCGTAATCTTGGTATCCGTGTGCGATGACACCTTTCCTCCCATCCGGCTCATGCCTTTGTGTGTACACACTCGCACATGCATGTACGTGTTTTGTGTGGACGTGCATCACTGCATTAAACATGTGTCGAGATGGATGGCATTATGGAGCACGTGGCTGGCTTGCGAGTATGCCGCGCATGCAAATTTGACGGAACACACACCTAGAAAAAGGGCACCCATGATACAGTAGCAGCACTCTTGTCCTGGAAACAGAGCCGGTCTAGAGTCAACATCGCCATGCTGCTACATAGTCTAGACTCTAGCCACAGACATGCCGCCCTCTTTTGCAGTAGTATAGGGCCCCAAAAACCTGGAACCCTGCAGCCGGAGAACTCCAGAACCCAAAACCCCAGAACCGGGCTCTCAAATCAGGATGTCCCCGGCTTTTCTGTCATCCCGGCCTCGGCTAGGTGGTGTCCACGATGGGCGCTGGAGCTCCGAGCCGCCAGATCATGATTTTCGGGTGAGGCTTTTAGGGGCTTCCATGGGGTTCATTTATGGAGTAATGCAGGCTAGTACAGGCTTTAGGTTGCATCATGTGTGGTAGGGCAAAATTTCGGATATCATAGGGACATCTGGGTGCAGTCCTGGTTTTCGTTTCCAGTTTGGGCCAGGGATCGATGGATTTTGGGTTTAGGGGTACAGGCGAGAATCGTCATCGGCTTTTGAGAGCAGGTTCATCTTCATGCTATATTACGGGTCCCTTGAGTGTTCATGGAGGGGAAGGGCCCTCTCAGAACTGCCGCAGGGTCCTGCAAGCAGAGCTCCGGAAGATTCGAAGTCCTGTGGCTTTTCACCCGTCGCTGCTTCGTAGTTCCCCAAACAAACGCTCAACTGCACTCCGAGCCTCTCGAAAATCACCCCCCGACCCTACGTTTTTCCCCCGCCCTATGGCCGTACATGAGCGTCCGAAGAGATCTCGGCTCAGGTTTTGGGGGAAAAGGCTTTTAGGGTCTAGGTTTATAAGGCCCTAATCCCTAACCCCTAGGGGGCCTCCAAGACCCGACAGAATATCTGCTAAAATACTGCATACTTCGGTTTCTCCCTCACTTCAACAGCGGTCCGCCACGATGGTTCTGGACATGATCCTGCGTTGCATCTCATGATTTGTGGGTTTAGATTTAGATTGGGGCACCGCACATGGCTATCGGAGAACATCCGCTTTTGACTTACAACCACTACAATTTAAGCAGCATGTACCCCAAAATCCAGCCTAGTTGAACATCGGCATGAACCGACCCAGGTGTGACCACGCCCTGGCCCAGCAATGCAAGCCTTCACTTACGAGGTTTGGGTGTTTGCCAGCCTTCTTGCAAGCTGTGGGTAGTCCTGGATAGGGCTTCGGAGTTTGAGCTTCTCTTGCTGGGGAGTCTTCGGGTTTGGGCATGTTGTCCGAAGACTTCATGTATGCATGTATGCATGCATGCATGTAGGTAGGTAGGTAGGTAGGTAGGCAGGTAGGTGTGTATGTATGTATGTATGTATGTATGTCTGTCTGTCTGTCTGTCTGTATGTATGTATGTATGTATGTATGTATGTATGTATGTATGTATTAATATAATGTATGTATGTATTAATATAATGTATGTATGTATGTATGTATGTATGTATGTATGTATGTATGTATGTATGTATGTATGTATGTAGATATGTAGGTATGTAGGTATGTATGTACGTATGTATGTATGTATGTATGTATGTATGTATGTATGTAGGTATGTATGTAGGTATGTAGATATGTGGGTATGTGGGTATGTAGGTATGTGTGTGTATTTGCGTAAGAATGCATTTATGTATGCAAGAGGTTTGATTAACAGTAACAATGAAGCTCAAGGTCCCAGATGTCTACACACTTCTACAATGCAGCAGATATCGGTCACGATGAGTTCCAGCAAGCTCCGAACTTTCGACTCCAAGCAACACTCTATGTGACGACGAGGTCCAGAGTGGCATACGTGGCACGCGCCACGGACGAACGTCAGGATTGTAGGTACAGGCTTCGTAATCAGCTGTTGTTATGCAGACAGCTTGGAGGCATATGGGACTGCTGTGCAGGCCCTCCTTGCAACGGTTCTTGTCACCCCAGCCGGGAGCCACCTTGTAGCAAAGCCCGATATCAACATAGACATTGTGCAACATATCGGTCAGGCTTGAGTCCCTAGCGCTATCCCTTCGAGCTTCTTTCCATAAACTCACGAACTTAGGTGTCCCGAATGTGGCCACGCCTTGGGAGACTCGAGAAGCTCATCGCCGGCATCACTTTCATGTCCATGCTGAAGGCCCTCAGACTCACGGAAGGGTTCCCATACCTATTTGGTGGAGGGAGTTCCTCTACAGGTGCTGCAAAATGACTTTGGAGTTAAAGTCTAGAATGCTACGTATATACATATAAAAGGTGCATGGACACTTTGAAGTGCCGGAAGAGAGGAAGTGATGATCCAAATTCCCTCCGTGCTGCTTGCAGCTGCTTGCATGTCGGGCTCGAAGAAGCCCGAGTATCAGAACTTCGCCTCCGTTCATGAACCCGATGGCCCAATACACAAGAGGGCTCAAAAGCTCAGCGGCCGTAGCTGCTGCGCTGCTGCGAGTTCCGGGTTCAGGGTAGCACTTCTTTCTTTGCTCACACCACCATGGTTGCAAACACAACTCCTTGCCAGGCACTTTGCATGGCCCCTTGGCAAGGGAAGTCGTGGCTGGTTCAGACGGAGAGTCGAAGAGATCTCACGAAGCTGAGGCCGGCAACATCTTGGTTCAGATCAGCCCATACCACCAGGCCTTATGCAGATGCTGTCATAGGCTGCATCCGTGTCTCCTGCAGCTTCGAAAACCTTGAGTCCGTTTTGTGCCCCAAGAGGGCCCTGGGTCCCCCAAACAGAGCCTAGCTGCCCTCAGGTCCAGCGCTGGGAAGAAGACCGCTGCACCGGCGATGCCGATGCCGCGCCATATGCATCTTGACTTGCGGGTGTGAAGATGACGGCACATCCAGTGACCCTAGACCCCGGCCAGCCCTAAAGCCCTACATAACCCCAAGGGGCCCCAAACCTCGTTAGCTAGCGGCTATGGTTGATTTGGACCAGTGTGGGCGCCGAAGGGCTGCAGGGGTATCTTTCTGACCCGAACTCCTGAGTACTTTCACTGCCTCTAACATTGTAAACTAAGTCTGCTTAGTGGGTCAACTAAGCCTCACATGGCCCTTTCCGGTTTTTGATCCAAGATCGAAAAGCCTCGTGGGTACCGCGGGTGTTAAAAGCTTCCGGCCTGACACCCTGCTTGCATGGTCCCCGCTCATATCTTCGACAGGTATCAATCGCGTTCGGTGGCTGGCAGTGGTGCTACTATGGCCCCTTAATTTGATTTGGGTTCTTGTCCCGTCTAAATTCGGATGTAGAAGCTGACGCCGCTGCACTTTCGCAACACACGAGACGTCTCAGTCTTTCATTCGTAGTTCCGCATAGCATTCTTAGTTCCGCATAGTCGGGTCCTATCTTGGTGCAGCTTCAGGCATGATTCCAAGAACGAGCTACTTGCAAAGCTTTGTTGTTCACTGCTTCGTCCAGCCGAGGCCTAAACCCTACACCCCAAGCGGGCGGGAAAAGGCCGAAACCTTGCCTTGTTCAGGTCTGTTTGCTTTCTTCGTGACGAAGCGCAGCGGGTTTTTGCTTCTCGGAGCAAGCTTTGAGTTGGCTGTGCAGTGCACAACGGCATCAGACCATTCTTTCAACCCGACCCTCCGCTTCAAGCATAGTAGCAGAATGTAGCATAGTTTACTTACAGCATATCTCATCATCTGGGAACCGGGACACCCCCGAAAGTACACCCCTCTGCATGCGGCCAGCTGTGCTGACCCCAAGGATCTTGGTTCACTCGAACTGCCTTGGTGCAGCCACTTGGACAAATCTCAGGGGGTGTCATTAGTATAGAAGCCAGACTACCTATTAACCTATTTTTCTTGGGACTCCTTATACTCTCATAAAATTTTTATAATATACCGAAAAACCGTATTCTATCTAGTAAGGCCCCTGTTCTGTTGTAAAGGTTACACACACAACGGCTGCAAGAGACAAGGAAATGTTGTAGACAAGAGCAGGGCACCTTTCCGGAAATGTGGACACGGCACCGTGGATCTCAAACTTGTGCAGATGCACACGTGTTGAATGCACACATATGTATGTGTGTATTTACTTGTTTATGTAGTGTGACCATGGTATTTGTATTCATACTTGCGCACGTCTATGTGTATTTGTTTGTATTGAGTTACATACGTATTTCATATGTGTCTGTGTGTGTGTGGCAATCACAGTTCACTGCAAGTGGGCAGCATGCAGCAGACGGGAGCCAGTCAATAGCAGCGATCAGATCTTAAACATCGTATCTGCGGGTAGCCGGTGAATGCGGGAGAGTGACTTCCGGCTGACCTTGTCCTGCACCCTAACGGGTGCACGCTCCGGCCCCCTTTTCGAGTTTAGCACAGACGGTTTAAGATTGGGGGGGATTTTCTCAGATTCGGAGCTCCCCTGCGAAAGGCTGCTGTTGGCTAAATGAGGTCTTGGGCACTTACTACTCCATCACCTTCTATCGGAACTGTGGCTTGGCGTTGGGGCATAGATACACGGTAGCACTTTGGAGCTTTTATTCCAACTTAGTCGTGTGGTGAATGCTTGGGGTTTAGAAGTCCAGAGGTTCAGGATGTACATACAGCTTCTTTTTCGAGCGGCCTAGGGGCGTGCGGACATGATGATGCTGAAGTGCACCTTTTGAGCAGTACGCCCCATGCATGCTTAATATATAGGGGTCGGAACAATTAGTAATGACATTCCCTTATCGTCATTTATATCTGTAGTGTAGCATGCTCCAAAAAACCCTATGCAAATCATTTGGGCCACACATGATTTGCTTTCGGGTTTTCGGGGTTCCTAAGCCTAAAAAGATATGCCCGAAGCTATCAACATAGCATCCAAACTTTCACGGTCAAGCACTGGCTGAAGCATCTCATGGTCTAAGTGACATTTAGGGTTTAGGGGTCGGATGTCGTCCTTTCACGTGCTCGAGGGTGCGGGCGGGTGACCATCCCAGTCTGTCGGCGTAGCAGGCAAACCCAAAACCAGGCACGCCTCAAAGGCTGTCATCTCGATGGCTCAGGCAAGCACGACAACTCCTTGGGTGGTCTCTACCGGTACATGAGCGCCGTCATCATGTAACCCGGCCACAAAACGGTAAGCCCAGAAAGACTACCAAGCTGCAAAACCGTGCTGTTGCTGAAGATTCCACGTGTCTCGACATCCAAGTTGCGATGAGTACCTTCATTTGAGAGCAGACCCCGAATCCACAACTGCAAAGTCAATTTGCTCGTGGCAACAAGCTGATCAGTTGAGATCACTCTGTGTGCGTGGAAGGCTGGTCCTTTTTCAGCTTTGCTCGCTGGCAGTGCTGCCGATCGAGCGGGCTTTATTCCTCACAGGCCGCAGGTTTGTGTCGACCTTCAATTGTAGTATTCTAGGCTCTAGACCCTAGACCACCCAAGTCCCAAATCACACTACGTGTACAACAAGAAAACGAGCCTTGCGAGTACTCCGTCTTGTTTAGTTTCCGCCGTACTAGAGAATGACGAAGCTGGCATTACAACATCATGACCATCACTCGTGTCATCGTTGTTGTGGCAATTTGGGTTGATGTCATGGTCGCTTCGAGTGTTAGCAGCTATTTGCAAGATATTCTATCCTTGCCAGTCAGAGCAGGTCCTGCTGGTGTTCTCTACACCAGTCTTCATCACCCCATACCTCTTACTACGATGCTGGAAAGAGTATCACACAGAGATGTCCCGTTTGTCTGTTAGCATCTGCTGCGCTAGTACAGTACTGGTCGTAGTCGTACTCGTCGTCGTCGTCCTCATCGTCGTCGTAGCAGCAGCAAGCAGTAGCAAAGGCGTGGGAGGACAGGTTGACAAACAGATAGGAGGCTGGACACACTTGTTCATCCAGCACACAAGCAGTTGCACATCTCTGCCCGTACGTAATAAGCGCACAGGGTCTTGGTTCATAGTCCTTCGCACATGGTAGATGCATGCATCCGCATTTACATACATCTGTACATGCAGTTTGCTTCCTGGCATACTTGCTTGGTTTGGAAACATGCACTTATGTGAATCCCCACCTTGTGTGAGGAATGTCGGGCTGTTTCTGCAGTTATTTGTTTGCGGGCGGTGACCTGCAAATCCGAAGCTTGTGGCCAGGTCTTGAAGGGGGTTCGTGCCAACCTCTAGTTTGTACCTAGCGCAACTCTGCACGTCTTGTTTCAAGAGCACACTATTAGTCACTATTACTTCCTGGATTGCCAGGCAAGATCAGACAAGAGCAGTTCTGAGTTGGATCTAGATCCTCCCACACCCAGAGTTTCCAACAGGTTTGATCTCTTCATTTTGCAGCTTCATTGGTGCGATCTCCATCTTGGTCAGCCTCCCTCTGGTGATCCGCACACGAGACGCTCTGCTCAAGTGTTGGGGGTCGAAGCCGGCCCACCCTTCTCTTCTCCAGCTATCCACATCTGCTCAGCCGTTTGCGGGAATTAAGAGCAGTCATGGTCGAACTTGCTGCTGCAGGAGATCCTTGTGGGTTCCGCTGTCTATGACACATACGGGTCTTGCGCAGGGTCTGCATCTTCAAGTTGGAGACTAGGTTCTCGGCGTGATGTTTACACTTCAGCATGCTTCAACCATGCACCAAAATCTCCCGATCATTTGCCTTGCTTTCTACATCCTGCAAGTTGTTGATGCCCTGAGAAGGACAGCAGCTCGATACCAGCTCCGCTGGTGTCGGCGAACATGATCAGCTCGTTGGCTCTTCGGCTTGTGGCAGTCTTGTATGCTTTTTGAGGCAGGAGTTGCGATCTTTTTAAACTAGAACTACAACGCCTTAAGCTGCTATTGTCACTTGGGCGGCTACTGTTTACTACAGCTTGAGTTGATGACGGGCTCCCCTCGGTTGAGGGGCCTCAGCATATGCTTCAAGGATTGACATGCCAGGCTGCAGGGGTTGAGGGTGCATCTCTTGGTCACGAAACGAGCTTTGCCGTCTGAGCTTTGGAGTGGTATGTCACTTGTTGGATAGCACTAGGGGAAATCCTTGTTCTGCACTGTGAACACTTGCGACATAGATTTGAGGTCCCGTCCGCCCTTCAACCTTAAAAGAGGTGTGGTGCATCTGCGGATGGATGCTGGATGATCCTTTGATTGCAGCACCTAACATCGTGGGATTTCTCTCCTGCGCCTCGTCGCATTATGTTGGGTGGCGTCATTCGTCATTGCTGTTTCTTCTCATGTTCGCTGCGAGCAATTACTTGGCAGCTGTTGTGGATGGCAAGGGAAGAAACCACACTTACCATTGACAGATATTTATGCAGGGAGTTTTGCCGTGGCTTCAGAGGCGAGGGTTGTCTGCAGCTTCCATGCTTGCCAGGCTTAGACTGCTCACGCGTTCACTCGGTTTTATATGTCGTGTTGCGCGCGCTCCTCTCGCGAGATGCTTCATTGATTAATGCCGCTACGCAGCTTCAGCTTCCAAGCTGAGAGTAAATTCTTCCACTTCTTCCAGTCAAGGCTGCCACCTTTAAATTTTGGGTCTTGCATAGGCCCCTCCCCCCGCCGACAGCCTTGGAACACCCTGAACCGAAAGCGCCTCGACTGTATTGCCAATGCGCAGGCCACCTGTTCCGAGCCTGGACTGAGAGAGAGTCTTTCTTTCTGAGCCTGGAGTCAGCGAAGGCGGGATCTGCCTCTTCTGCAAGCACCTGTATCCATCCGCCGACGAGTGGTCGGTGAACAAGCGGCGCAGCTAGGACGCATGAAGGAAGGGTTTAGGAGTTAAAAGGGGTTTAGGGAAAGCGACCACAGGGCTTAACCGGCTCAGCTACATGAAGGCTGCAGATTGCAGATGACACAAGACGTGGCTCCGCAACAGACTCTGCGATTTCCGACAGAACTCCTAGGGATGGTCTGGTAATTCGTTGGTGTAGGCTTTAGGGTTTCAGGGTGTTTGAAAAGCAGGGGTGTACGATTTGTCCAAATTAGAAGAGGGGCATTCGCGGCCTCACTCCCAGTTGAAGTTCATCTCTTAGTGGCTGAGGGCAGGAGGCATTCAGGCGGAGGTATTGTCAGGGAGTGCTTCTCTAGGTTAGTTCGGACCTGAAACAAGACGGGGCGTTGTGGTTAAGCCGGCGACCCGCATCACTAGGATGCCCTGGCGAAATCGGATGCTCGCCAAACGTTCCTCCAGATTCAAGCAACACCCCCAAATCATCTCGGAAAAGCCAGGTCAAAACGCACCATGCCAAACATGCATGGAACACTTATCCACACCCCCCCAACAGCTGTCAGAGGTGATCCAGTGCGAGACACTCCGCTGTCCCCGAGCTCCATCAGCAATCGCCGCACAGCCCAGGCCTTCCTTGAATTGGAATTCCGGTTCTCGGTGCTTTTTTGTTCAGAGCTTTCAGAACTTAGATGATCAAATGCTTCGGAGTTCGAAACTTGAGAGGCCTTTGTATGTATATATGCCTCAGCAGATAGACCCCCTACAGTAGACTCGATGCAGCCAGAAGTATCCTGTGCATGCTGGGGCGTGGTAGTCGTCGTAGGTCCTAGCGGCAGTCGTCTTCGTCGACGTCCTAGTGCCGGTAGTACTCCAAGTGCAGCATAAGTCTTCAACCCCAGACTGTTCTTTTGCAAAGGCTCGTGCCATCAAAGCGATCTCTTACCAATCCTGCGACACGGGCGGCACCTTCTGAAAGAGGCTGCCCGGAGCGAGGGAATGTGCTTACGACAGTGCTTACCGTCGGATCTGAGTCCAGAAATGTCCAGAATTTGGCTTGCACAAGCTTGTTCATGGCCGGGTTGCGATGTGAATCGATTTCAGTCGGTTCGCTGGTTATGCCTGAGGTGTTTAAAGCGGTTGGCAGAGTCGCAAGGACTCGGCATCTTGAGGACGTCATGGCCCACGGCCCCACGAATCGGCACAAAAGTCAAGTCGAGCAATCCAGTCTTGTAGTTGTTAAGGTTTCTCACTGGTCTGAAATTTGGTTCAGGGGCCGGCAAGAAAGATGCAGGTCGATGGCAGCAAATACCACGGCTCTGACTGAGAGTGAGTGGCCGTTGAGGGCACAGCCTTTTCCTTTCCTCACCTCCAGGTATCGAGCGCAGACAAAGAGTAGTAAACAAAAGCTACAAAGCCTTCGGACGCAGGCGTTCGGCCCTCACCTGCCCTGGTGGAGCTTAGCAGGCTTAGTACACGGAAAGCATCGCAGCAGCGACTGCAAAAAGTGCCGGAGCCGCTGTCTGCACACTCTGAGATGTCAGATCCGTGTCGGATAATCCCGGGGCCCGGCAGATCGGCAGAGAAACTGCGGCGACTTGGCGCAGGGACTTTGGGGGACTGAAGGGTTTAGAGGTAAACACTTAGTATTGGCTTAGTAACAGTAGTAGTATAGTACACAAAACTTTCCATAGCTGCAACTTTCACATGTGATCGGCGTAGAGGCTTATTTTGAAGCATCATAAGAGATATCTACAAACAGCGATCGGCATAGCGTGGTCGTTCTTTCGATATGTGGGTATTGCGCCATCTCTGCGCGAATCTGCTGCTAGGAGCCGGCTGGTTCAGACGATGACGATCAGGATCCGAGCGGGGGCAACTGAAAGATTCAAGCTCTGGTATCCCTAATCCTAGCGGGGCCCTACTGGCAGGCGATGACAGCAAGGCTTCTGCTACGTCGGGCAGCGAAAAAACCTCAAGCCCTGACCACCCCCAAAGCCATCGGCCCATCGGTCGATCTGCACACCAGGAGCCCATCGAGGAAGATGATGACGATCAGGATCACGGGCTCAGGGAGGGAATCCTGGAATGCTGAAGTTGGCCACAGACAGCAGGAAATCAAGCAGCATGTGACATTCCGAGCCAGAGCTTTACAATGTCGTAGTCTGTGCTTTTTATCACCCGTGTATCGGGAGCGCATGGCTGACAACATCGTAACTGTACATGCATTCGATCGACATCGTGGTGCCTGCAGTTTGGGAGATCTGCTTTGCACATATGCATCATTGCACGTGTGCAAACGAGGTGTGCCCTGGTTGGTGGGCATGCGAATATTTTGCCGATGGAAGTGTCTTTGTGTCTGGTGCTTTCCAGATGCATAGAAAGTAGTCATCGAGTCATAGATGTTTAGACATTTGCTGTAGTCGTGCATGGCCATGTACTCGTTCACGAACATGCTATGACCTGAGTCGGTTCCACATCTCAACACCACCCCACTACAGCGCCTGCATACCTATTCTACCCACTCCCATCCTTTCTAGTACCTGTTACTATAAGCGGAATTATCTAAGCTATTCGCCTGAGCTCCAGGTTGAACGTCTCATGGGCCTTGAGGCCATGCAAGGCGTCCGCAAGGCCGGCCCGTGGGGATGGAAGTATTCCGGCTTCGCTGGTTGTTAGCCCAGCTGGGAGGATTAGGACAAGGTTTCTCAAGGGGCAGAGGCTTACCATATTTACTGATCGGGCGTGATGTGGTGAGCTCAGACATGTAACTAGGATTTTGCCGAAGGCCTTTGGACGTGCTGTGGTTCGTTTCCGCTTCGGGGTCCGAGCTTGCATTGCATTTGCAGATGCCAACTCCCCCACCGGCGCAGTGTGCGACGCCAAGCAGGCCCAGTTCTGAGGAGACGTCCGCACCAATGTGCGTGTGTACCTATGTTTGTAGATTTTTATAGACAAGTTTTAATTTTGAGGGAAGAGAAACTGTCAGGAGAGATGGCTAGGGCCAGGGCTTTCGGGCTAATGATGGGAACAGTCATTCAGGGGTCTGTGTTTCGGAGTGATTAGGCGTCGCTTCGCAGGCATAACGGTTTGCTCGGACTGCTAGTAGAGACAAACCTCCTCTATGTCGTGTGTAGTTTTCTTAACTGACTTCTTATGCATCATCTCCAGCATGACCGGCTGGCTGTTTGACCAGTTCCAATCACTCGCCCACAGTGGTACAGTGCCGTTGAGCCAGGTTCAGGCAAGCGCGGTGCTGATGATAGCCCTGAGGATGATGATGCTTGGGTGGGGTTGGGCATTGTGTCGGTCACAGGTGTGTCGATGGCTGTGGTGTCCTGCTGGTGATGGTGACGGCGGGCAGTGTCGACTGCCGATGGTGGCAGTGGTTCAGGCCGTGGGTGAGTGGGTGGGGTGGGGTGATGAGCGTAATAACGACAATTTTGATGGCCGCTGTTCAAAAACTACAGGACCACATGCAGCTTTATGCTCATCATCATCATCATCATCATTATCATCAGCCTCGGCATCCACTGAACATCGCCTACACCAAACGGGGTGCTGAATGGCCACGACAGCTTCCAGCAAATGCACGAACCTCACATCCAACCTGAGAGGAGCTTCCGATTTGCGACATGCGCGATGAGATTCAGCACCTTGGCTGCCAGAAGCCAGACACCTGAACCTCGTACCAGCCACCCCCCCAAAATTGAAAATGGGACCAAACCCTGCGGGCACACTTTGGAGTCAATCGGACTCTCGTCGAGCCCAGTCGTGTCAACAAAACCTCAACTTCATGTCCCAATTGATTCGAGCCATCCCGCAGCTGCATAATAAGCACAGTTCAATACGTTGAAAGTTTAAAGTCTAAGGTGATCATGAACAGTGTAGTGATAATCATGTTAGCAACAATAAGCCCCAAGCCCACGTCGATCCCTGAACAACTCGAGGGAGATGATCGCCAAGCCGGTGCCTAAGACTGTTCAGGTCGGTTTAGGATTTAGGGCTTAGGATTTCGAATTTAGGGCTCCGTTTGTCTAGGAGCTTCTTGTTACTAGAAGACAAGCAATGCTTCTCCCTTGCTTCACGTAGGAATGTGCTGTTACGTGCCGCAAACGTCGAAACCTGAAACCGTCATTCAGGCTTGTGGAGCTGGACTTCGCTTTGATTTTGAAGTTTGTAAGGATCAGTTCGGAGCTTTCACGTAATAAACTGTAACTATGCGAGAAATCACCTGCACATGATACACGATACTGCGCTATGTAAAAGCTACTATTGTACTGTTGTGGGCAACTTCATCCTCATTGCAGGGCACGTGGTTGATTAGGCTGCAATAAAAGTTCGCGACTTAGTTCGCAGCAGCTGCAGCATAGTGTGCTAGCTCGGGCATCGTGAGGCCATTGTTCGTGCTTCTGGGTGTCCTGATGAGGAATCGTGTCTCCATCATCGTGGGCGGCACTGGCTGTGGAAAGTCCACGCAGGCTCTGAAAGAGCTTTGCGAGTCGTCCTGCTGACAGAACTTTGCCGGAAGAGGCTTTGAAAAGCAGCCCCCCTGAAAACAAAATTCAAACTCCGCCTCCTTAAAAAGAGCAGAGCCCGAAAGTCGGACTCAGAAAGCCCCGACGAAGCATTCGCCTTCTTGGAGGTGCCGCAGTTCATCATTCAGGAGGCCCGGCCCATGCTGGCTCTTGAAAGCAGGGCTGACGCTGGGGCGATTGCGAGCAAGAAGAGTTCTAGAGCACTGCGATCTGCGATCTGGCTTCTGATGTCGTTCTGTGATGTACCGTTTCTTTGCAGGGGTTCGCAAGATTGAACTCTGAGTCGCCTGCGATCTGAACGCGAGCTTGATTCGGCCTACCACAGCCGCGTTGCGGAGGAATTGCCGTCAAAACCCGAGCGTGCCAGCATCACAGCTAAAGTCGGCTGAGCCAGAGCAGAATCATGAATGAATGACGCCCCAGTCGCAGCCCAAGCCAGGACGGCACACAGCAAAATCGCAAGCAGTCAATGGAGGTTCGAAGCCAAATTAAACCGACGGCGAATCGGACCTGAATCAGAAGATGTCCAGCATGGCTCAACATGACATCGCAGGAAAAGCGCAGATGACAGAGCCGAATCACTGCGAAACCGCCGAAAACAACGAAGTGTATGTCAAAAACCTCGCGCTTGTCGGGACGGGTTCAGGGTTGATTGTGTGCCTAATTTGAGTGTTCCGGGGCCTTCACATCAATAAGTGTTTTATGGCCAGTGTTCGGGATCGCGCTGAGCTCCTTGCGGCAGTATGCCTGTTCAGGGTTGCCGTCACGCATCGTGTTTTCTCCCAAACCTCAGCTTCCAGATCCTTTGTGTTCTCAGGGAGTGCCTTTTCCAAACGCTTGCGAGAACCCTGCGCTAGCAGCTAGCAGCTAGCACCTTCTTCCTGACGCTGAAAGTCTAACGACAGTTTCGTTTCCTTCGGTGAGTTCCTAAACCAATCGGTATCGCCATTGCTCCTGGCACTTTACTATGCGAGTGTTCTTCAACCCAGGACGCGAAATTGAGACTCGCTCCACTACGTTTGACCTACTCACAGAACCGCTTTTTCAGACCCTGTGGGACCTGGGAGGCAGCCAAGAACCAGACTCCATGCAACATCCTGGTCACGCAGCCGCGAAGACTCGCCTGGGGCCCTGAACAGTTCCAGACGAGGTTACCACAAGGGTTACTTTAAGGAGTTGTTCTAACAGCTGAGGTTTGGGTTGGTGATTTTCAGATGCAGCCAGTTCTGCTCGGTCTGTTCGTAGAATTATTGAATAGCTCGTCAGCAGCATGCTGTCTTGCTTGCTGCATGTACACCACGCTAAATTTGCCACCACCATGGCAACCGTGTGGCCAATCTTTCCTTAGCCTGACTGCGCAATCTTCCACCGGACGCGCTTCATTGCTGGCTCTCAATCTGCGTATATCTGCGTCAGGGTACTGTCAGGCATTGTGCAGTCTTGAGTAGCAAGGTTCTAGAGTAAGTTCCTCGGAACCACATTGCTATTCTCTCCTTCCAGGGAACTGCTACCTTAGGGCCTTAGGGTCTAGGGAGTTCAGGGTTTACGTGTTGACGTTTTGATCGAACCCCGAAGTGAAGGAAATGAACGTGATTCACAGGCAGCCACGAGCCTGGCGCGGCGTGTCGCGGAGGACCCATGACTTGCAGCTTTGCCAGCTCTCGGATGCCGTTGTTAGTGCAGGATGTGTGTGGGCTGTCTTGAGTGGCGTAGATTACACCGAGAGCTTGTAAGAAATCTTTGAGGCTGCAGTCTCAGAATATGCCCGACTTACCACCGTCTGCTGAAAGTCCTCAAAATGTCGCCCGGCGAACAAGAAGCAGCAGCAGCGGTGTCAAGACGAGAGCCCGCAACCCTATATAAGCCCTTCTGGCTCAAGGGTAGTTCCCAGCCACAACTTGCTGCTTTGGGCATCCAGTTTACCACCAGCCGACTGTGGGAATTGCACGTATCGAATCTTCATTCATCAAGGCAGTCCGCTCCAGATAGTGATAGAACATACCGATGATGTGTGGCGGGAAGATGGCGAAAGGGGCGAAGCATGGCGTGCGAGGTTCATCCCGAGCACTTCTCTTCGCCCTTGTTCTCGTCTGCATTGGTCCTACTCCTTTCTCGGCGAGCCCAACCTTTGTCAAAAGCTCATTCTCGGCAAGGTCTTCCGCTGGCATGCATCAAAGAATGGGGCAGGTCCGCTGTGCCCAGGCTGGCGATCCGAGCAACGACAGCAAAGACAAACCGAAGAAGTATGCAGATGATGTGATGCCAGATGTGACAGGCTCTGTTCGCCTCTATGCCACTCACACGCTGTGCATTTCCTGCTTAGCCTGCTGCTGTCAATTCAAGCGGCTTCTGCCCAACGTGAAGCTCGAGGTCGCCTTTGATGTTTGGCGTGAAACACGGAGGTGGGTGGGCTCTGGCGAAGAGGTCCTGGCCCGCTTTGAGGCGCAGGAGGAGCAGGAACGCCAGTCGAGGCAAAAGCAGTAGACGGACGGACGGAAGACAAAAAGGTGCCGGAAGTTCTTGTGTTCTGCCAGATGCCACTCACACCTGCTTGGTCCCGCAAACAGTTGCGCTTGGTGGTCGCGCTAGGATCTTTTGGGTATCAGGTATCAGGACCCCGGTTTTTAGTGCCTGGTTTGCTGATCTTTACTGCAATCACAATTGCAATAACTCCTCTGTGACTGTGCAGGTCCAGCCCTCGTGTTTTTGGCCAGCTGCAGGCCCTAACTATTGAAGCAGTATCTTCGACTTGTATTCCCGGCTAGTGTCGGTTTACTCGGCCTCCAAAAACAAGGATGCGAGATCACGTTGCCGTTCGCCCACTTCCATACGAATGCTTTGGTGGCACACATCTTCCTTGCAAGAGGTTTTCCAAACTGCGCTCTCCCAGGAGCTGGGTTTAGTTTTCGGAGTCGAGGCCGTGGACTCAGCCAGGGCGGGGAAAGGCGTCGCCTGGGCGTTTATTCCGATAGCTAGCTGGGTAGCTGTCATGGTACAGTCGTCTGTAGACAATCGGATGCACATGAAGCCTTGTCCAGTACTTGACTTGCCA
This sequence comes from Symbiodinium necroappetens, assembly GCA_905231915.1. Lineage (NCBI taxonomy): Eukaryota > Dinophyceae > Suessiales > Symbiodiniaceae > Symbiodinium > Symbiodinium necroappetens. The sequence goes on from CAJNJA010006995.1 coordinate 16,250, forward strand.
CCTTTGGCTTTGGTGAAGATGCCGGGTTTTTTTCCCGCAAATTCGGGTGTGAACCATGGCCTCGGCATTCGGCAGGACGGGACACGTCGTCGGCTTTACCATGTCATGTAATATATATATATATATGCTCATATAGCTCACCCCCTCCCCATGACACGCGCAGATCGTGCTTCTAATGGAGGGGGTGGGGCTTGAAACTCTAAAATTCCAGAATCTTTAGG
>CAJNJA010006996.1:0-16470 GCA_905231915.1 Symbiodinium necroappetens
AGGCCCCATGGCAGGCCGCTCTCTATACATATATATATATATATGTATGTATATATATATATAGATAGAGAGAAAGAGAGAGGTTTTCGAGCCCTACATAGAAACCATAAAATCCTCGATCACCTTCGTAAAGCCCCATAAAACACATCCTTCTCAACCCCAGTGGAGCCTTGCCGAAAACCCGACAAGACAGCAACAGCTATAAAAAGTAGTTGTAAAAAACCCTGTGCAATGCAAATGGCTTTTAGAACTTAGAACCCCAGGATTTAGGAGTTACCCGGGCCATCGATTTCAACAACAACTTGATTTCTTAACCCTAGGGTTCAAGGTTTAGGATTCGATGTCGAGGGTTTAGAAATGAGTTCTGTGTATATATATATACACACGCATATATATATGTATGTATGTATGTATGTATGTATGTATGTATATGTGTGTATGTATATATATATACATATATGTATAGTTGTAGGGTCTAGGTTTCGTGTTTAGGGTGATGGCTTTATAGGGTTTTAGAATTTGGGGTTTTTGGTGTTGCCTTGAATTAAGGGTCGAGGCTTGGAGGGTCTAGGGCTTGGGGTTTAGGAGTCTAGTATACAGGTTTAGGGCGTGTCATGGGCTTAGACCAATTCCAGCTTCAGTGACGAGAGAGGGGAGAGGTTTGTTCGTGCATTTGAGTACAAGCGGATCCGAAACCGTAAAACCAAAAGCGCGGACGAACACCTAAACGAACACCTAAAGCTCCAAAAACGAGAGACCCAAAACCATTGCAAAATCTTGACGACCCTATGATGAGCCGCGTTTAAAAGCCCGAACTTCGGAAATCCTTCTAGTCCAAAAACTGGCATTAAAGCCCTGTAGGAGGTTCATGGAGGATCCCTGTGCCACCCTAAACCCTCTAAGCCCTTTAAACCCTAAGCCATAAAACCATACTTAAGCCCTTACTTAGGAGGATCATGAGACCTAGCAAGTGTGGTTACACGCACCTTAAATTTGGGTTCTCAGCAACTATGAGTCTAGCTACCCGAGTTAATAACCATAGCTACCATAGCTACTAAGTCCCATGATCCTTTATCTCGATCCTCAACCCACCGTATAGAGCCCTTAAAGGGAACCCCAATATAGAACCCTACTGTACCCTTAAACCCTAAACCCTAAACCCCTAACCCTAAACCCTACACCTGACACCCTAAGCCCCTAAACCCCTAAACCCTAAACCCTACCGTACCCTTAAAAAGGAACCCCCAAGTCCCATGATCCTACCTGAAGCTACCACAACCTACGTTTTTGTAGGTTCTTACTAAAAAACTCTAATATGGCATTTATAGGGACCCTACAAAAAAGTAGGTTTTGGTAGCTTAAGATAAACCCTAAATGCCCTAAATCCAGGCGGATCGATGCCACCCCGAGGATCTCCACAGGAATGTCGCCGAGGTCACTTGGGGCTTACGAGATTTTGGGGCTTTTTTGGGTTTAGGGTTTTGGGGTTTTGGGTTTAGGGTTATGGGCTTTTGGGGTTTAGGGCTTAGGGGTTTAGAGTTTAGGGGTTTAGGGTTAGGGTTTTGGGGGTTTTAGTGCTCACGGGTGTTTGGCTTAGGGTTGTAGGGTATTGGGTTTGGGGCATTTGGGCAGAGGCTTAGGGCCTTATGGCCTAGGGTTTTTGTTGGGTTGACGGTTCCACCAGCTCCTACGAGCGAGAGCCGAGCGTAAGCTTGATAGGCCGAGTTATATGGGTTTTCCTAGCCATCCTAGCCCTATACCATGCCACTGGTATGCCCTGAAGAGTAAGCCCTCTAAACCCTAAACCGTAAACCCCCACCCTAAACCCTCAACCCTAAACCCTGAAACCTAAACCCTAAGCCCCCTAAACCATAAGCCCCCAACCCTAAACCCTACCATTATGTCCATAGCTGCGGATTTGGAGTTAGTTGGTTCAGGCCTAGGGTCCTCCATGGAGGTTAGTTGGGTTCTTTTGGTTGTTAGAATTGAGGCGTTTAGGATCTATGGGGATTTTCAGGTGTTAGTAAGTCTTCCGGGGCTTTATAAAGAGTTTTGGAATTAGGGTTCAGGACCTGGGAAGGTCAGGATTCCGGGGCGAATGAAACGGTCCATGGATTTTGCAAGCAGGGTCGCAGCTTGCAGACGTCCCTTGCATGGAGATACCCTACTCAGCAAACCTACCCAAAGGGTACAAAAGGCTAGCATTGTGGAACTAGCCGTCAAGGAGCCACCCCAGAAATGGTCTTCAGGGACCTACATTCATGTAATATACCCTTAACCCGAAAACCCTAAAGCAGCGTAAACCCCGGTCGCCAAGCCCTAAGTATGTATATACATTCTTGACTTCAGGCGCTCATGGTCCATTTTAGCTGTCTCGGATTGAAATATCTTGCCGGGCTTGTGTTTGGGGCTTACTGGTACCCCAGATAGCCTATTGTTTTCGTGGTTCCCTTTTATGATTCCCCTCTACCTGTCCTTAAAACGGGAGGTTCTGTGGGGTAAAGGTAGGGTCCGCGGTTTAGATACGCCGAGCGCAGGGCAATCAAAGGAAGAGTCGGCTTCGCTCCAAAATCGGGGCAGGGGATGGTCCTTGCACGCAGACCTTCCAATATCATCCATTAATTATGGAATAAACCTTAAATTATATTAGCATCCCTCATGTGATTTCAAGTATATGGCCGAATATTGGGGGGAGGGTCATACGAGTCATACCCTAGTTTCATGGTTAGGGTCTGTTAGATAGAAAAGTCGCTACCCTAAAAAACGGGCTAGGGTAGGACTTTATGACCCTCTAGATAGGGCTCAAGCTGCCGAGCAACACTTCCTAAATGTTCCTTTCTTCCGTTTTTGAGCCGTAGCTATACCCATTCTTGTGCTTTTGCCAGTCGCATGGACATGAGGTGAGTGTTGCTTGTGAGCATGCTTAACTTTCTGACTGTGTATGACGAGGACTGCTAGATGCTTTTGAACCAAAGTCTTGGCTCAGTCAGAAGTTGTCGGAATACAAGTCTTGCTTCAGATATCCTCCTCGTTCTCGGACATTCTCAGCCATAGAAGGCTTTGTAAACTTAGGGTTAATTTACTGTTTTTGGATTTCCTTACTGCCTCAGCCTAAACCCCCCGAGCCTTAAATCCTTAATCGGTGCAACATTGAATTGGCTTGTGACAGAATCTCACCGCCCAATCATGCAGACAATCCCACGGCGGACCAGGGCTCCCAGCGACAGTGCTCGTGTGCCGCCGATTGACCGAACGAATTCAAAACGATGTAAGTTGGGGCCCCAAGTTGTGCCCGAGTACTGGGAGGCCGAAAGATTTTTCCCTGACCTAGATGATTAGGGTGCACTTCTGTCAATGATGTTTCTCCCTGCTTTGCAAAAGAAGGCAGACTGCAGACCCTGCTTTTAATTGGAATTGCCCTCAAAAATGAATGTTGTCGGTGTTCTACCTTGCATGTTCGTAAGACGTGCAATCAGGCGAGATGTGTGCGCCCGTATGCATGTTGGTTGGCAATGTTTGTGTGATACGTGGCCTATGCAAAGTGTCAGGTGACTGGAGCTTCAGAGTGTGTAGGGCCACCTACCCGGCAAACCGAGACAAGCTCGCTCCCGAACTTTTGGCAAAGCCCGACGGAGTCGCTCCAGCCAGAAAATATATAGCGTTAGTCAGCTTCTTGTGTGCTTATTGAAGCACTTGCATGGAGACCACCCTTTGAGGTTTATGGTTGGAGCTTAGGCTTAGCATTTGTGAGAAAGACTCTTCGTCGATAATGCTCCAGTGTTCAGGATCGTGTCTATTTCCGAAGGTCCGTTACTCTCCAAATTTGAAGGCACTGAAGCTAGAAAGCTGTGGTTCTGTGCGGTGTACGGTCCGTGGTTGAAAACGGGGTTTGAGGCTGCCGCGCACCCCAACCCCTCAGACCCTAGGCCCTAAGCCCTTCACGTCGAAAAGCAGACAGGCCCGGAGAAAATTGAATTACAGCCGGCCAGTCGGTAAAGAAGGTGCTCGCTGCACTTCAGCCCTTGGACCACGAGCTCGTTTGGCCGTGCCTTGATCACCATCAAGGCTTACCTGGATGCACGGTTTAGGATTTAGGCTTCTGTTTCTCCTTTTTCTTTGCGGGTTGTTTCTAGTCATCCAAATGGTTTATGATTCGGGACCCTGCTGGGGGCCAGGTGGTGTCAAGGACTACAGTGGATATCAGATGTAACCCAAACTCCCCAAGCCCCGATGAAACCTTAAGTGTTAAACTTGAAACCGAAACCATCAACCACCTATAGAACCTTATAAATCCGAAACCCTCAAACAAACAACCCTATATTACCTTCATGTTGAACCCTAGACTACTCTAAGCCCACAGGCCAAGTACATACAATCATGCACCCTCCCAAAAAAAAACAACCTTCACAGACTTACTCGCCTAAAACTAAGTACATGTGATTCAAACGGTCCGTGGACCCTTAGAGCGCGAGAGACCTGCATTAAAACCTCACGACCTTGAAGTTAAACCCTAGCCCTAGACTCAAAAGAACCCTATAATTCTATCTTAAAGTTGAGCCCTAGACTACTAAGCCCAAAATTCGAAGCTCCTAACCTTAGACTCTGGTAGACCCTAAACCCTGCACCTAACAAGCCCTAAACCCTGAACCCTAAACCGAAATCCTGAACCCTAAGCCTCTCAACTACATTAACAGGAACCTAAACCCTAAACCCTAAACCCTCACCCGAAACCCTAGGTACGTCCACGCAGTCTCCGCGGAGTTGAACCTCGGTTTGCGCGAGCTCCGGGCCTCTCTGGGCCCCGTTAGCCCCCGAGGCGCTTCAGCTAGGATTCCGGGTTTCAAGTTTAGGGTTTAGGGTTTTCATTATTTAGGGGTTTGAGTTCAGGGTTTCAAGTTTAGGGTTTAGGGTTTCTACTATTTGGGGCTTGATTGAGTTCAGGGTTTCAAGTTTAGGGTTTAGGGTTTTTGCTGTTTAGGGGCTTGAGTTCAGGTTTTCAATTTTAGGGTTGTTTTTTTTGCTGTTTAGGGGTTTGAGTCCAGGGTTTCAAGTTTAGGGTTGGTTTTTTGTTGTTGCTTAGGGGTTTGAGTTGAGGGTTTCAAGCTTAGGGTTCAGGGTTTTTGCTGTTCAGGGGTTTGAGTTCAGGGTTTCAAGTTCAGGGTTTCGAGTTTCGGATTTGGTGTTCAGGAATAGGGCAGGGTTCCTTAAAGGAATCCTGTCGCGGTGCTCCATTGAAGGGGTCCTCTCTTAAATTGGTTCTTTCAGGGTTCTGTCAGGGTTCCTTTGAAGGGTTTTGTTTCAAGGGGTCGATCAGTGTCATTATAATAGAAAGGGAACTATAAGGGCACTGTAGTGTAGGGGCGTGGGCTTTACAGTTCTTATGGTTTGTTGGGGGGTTTATACCATTATAGCGGATTCTTATGGATTCTTCGGCTTTTCTTCTTTCAAAAATCGTGGTTGAGTGTTTAGGCTTAAGAATGGCAACCCGGTTCGGTTGGTCTGAGGCCACAGATCTACTCATATGATGAAGCCATGTTAAGCCACACTCCTAGCTGCACAGAATGCCTATGCTACTAAAAACATGATGAATGCAACAAAACTCAACAACCCCATCTTGATCCCTACGCCACAAGCCCTAAAGGTGTAAATCCTGAACCTTTTAAGGCGTCGCCCTTAGCCTCTCGAACCAGGAACTAAACCATGAGCCCCCCCCCCCCACATTTTTTCCGCAAGCCCGAAGCTAGCAGGACGTACTGCTGACCTGTCAAATTATAACTCTTTGATGTCGGCTTTTGCCACGCAGCATCACAATAAACCCTAAACCCTAAACCCTGGGCACAGCTATACATGTCTGGAGTGAGATCACACCCTAAGGGTCCATGTACCCAAATAGAGATACTTAGGCCTAAAAGTAGTCCCTCTATGGGTACTTTAGCGTCAAAGTATACTCATATGGATACATGGACCCTTAGGGACAGGCAAGGAAGATGTGGTCGTCATCTTCTGGACATTGCAAGCCTTGGAGGATGCTGGCATGGAAGATGTTTGGCAACGGCTCTGCGAATACACGAAGCTTTGGTGCTGGCCACTGCAGGTATCGCAGAAAGCAGGTGTTGTCGCCAAACTTTTTCAGGACTCTGCTGTCAAGCAAAATGTGAAGGAGCAACAACTTCGATGTTCGGCTTCCGAGGTTTTGAGCCTTCAACAGCCGTTACGGCATTTCTTGTTGAGATGCTGCACAGTTCCTAGTGACCTCCCACGAAGAGCTCCTGTTGCATGCACCTCTTAGGTTCCCAGGCCAGCCCATATTTTACCAGGCCACGGGGTGAAACCTAAGCCCTAAACCCCATGGATTGTAGGCTCGTGGGTGTTGGCCTCAGGGTCTTGAGTTCAGGGTTGGCTTACACCACAGTCATACCGTGCCCGTTATAATGATAGCAAAATGACAATATGACTATGTCATACTGAAATACCCCCAAGCCCTATTCTAATTATTCTAAGGCCCTGCACTATCGATCCCTTTTTAACTTATAGATCTACAGTAGCCCTGATACACCCCCACCCTAAACCTAAACCCGAAACCATAAACACTCAACCTTAAACTCAAACCCTAGGTTAAGACTCGCGAAGAAAAAGGCCGAATAATTTCTAGTTAGTAATGAGTAATCAAAAAAACCTACCAAGACCAGACAGAGCCCTTGTAGCTCACGCGATAGGAGGGCCGATAGCGGATAAATGCGGTATAGTGCTGTTATAGTAACCCTCATAGAACCCTTCCTTACAGAGCCCTTGAAAGGGACCCTTCACGCAACCCCATACCTACAGAAATCTAGGTTATGGTAGTTTAAAGTACAGACCCTAAACCCTAAACCCTAGCTTGTATCAAAGAGCCATCATCAGGAGCTGCCCTCCTACGTGATGCCGAAGCTGCCTTTGCTGAGCAGCAGGAGGAGTCAAAAGTCCGAGTGCAGATTGAAACAAAGAGGAACAGGGGCGCCCCAAGAGCCCGTGTACCCATAGGCCCCGAAGTAGTTCCTTTTTGTGGTTTCTATTTAGAATCCTATAAGGTAATCCCCAAAAAGGAACTACTTAGGGGCCTATGGGTAATCATACAGGGCTTTAACAGGGTTTCTTGGGTTTCGTAGGGTATTGTGGGATCAGGCAACTTCAGTGACTAGTATCGTGTGAGCTGATGTCTTCGGAGTCAAGATTCAGGGTTGAGGGCTTAGGTCAGAGCTGCGGAGCTTCGGATTTGGGGGTTTAGGGCTCCTAAGCGTATGTGTGCGGGTCGGCGGGGAGAGAGTTCAAGGTCGTGTACGTCCTATAATTACACTAAGCATGGGTGTTTGTTTTCGCTGTTGGATTCCACTGTCGTAGAAGCTCCCTATGACTGTGCCGCAGAAAGTAGGGCGCCTTGCTAAGCAACTTCAGGACTATGCCATAATAGTAGTAGCAAACATAGAAATACATTGGAGAAAGCACCTTGGCTTGCGTCGCAAGAGCCGGTAGGCAAGGATCTTAATGCTGGACATGATTGCCTTCGGCCTCCTCACCGTCATGACCATCCAAGAAGTCGTTCGAGTAATTGGTGCGGCAGGAATTTGGAGTGCTTGCAGGGGTTGCTGAGCATGCTATCACATGCAGCTGGTTCGTGCCTTAGCCTTCCGGCAAGCCTCAATTTCCAACCCCCAACCCCATCAGCCCCTCACCAAACCATACAGCTGCCCTTTGACCCATGAAACCTACCCATAGGCCCCTAAGTAGTTCCTTTTTGTGGTTTATATTTAGAATCCTATAAGGTAATCCCAAAAAGGAACTACTTAGGGGCCTATCGGTAGCCCTTGATAAGTTTTGCAATGCTTTCAATCCCCGCAAGTAAGACCCCCAGCGGACTCGGCCGGCCATGGCTCATCCTCTTTGGTTCGTTGGTGGCGACTCGGTTGGTGTATACAGCTTACCCATAGGCCCCTAAGTAGTTCCTTTTTGGAACTACCTTATAGGGTTCTAAATATAAATCATAAAAAGGAACTACTTAGGGGCCTATGGGTAGGGGGGTGTACCAGGGCACCAACAAAGCGGTTCCTTCAGCTTCCGTCGTCTACTCAGGATGAACAGCCCGCCTAGCCCCATGTCTATTTGTTCAGGCTCCCTGTGGCAACAGTTTAGTAACACGTCGTGGGCAATACGGTTGATGATATAAATCCTGCGTTCCCTTAAAGACCCTAAACTATGGGAATTATGGTATATTCCTTATTATGGGTAATGCAGGAGTTCTACCATCCACCGTAGTAACATCACAAGGCTTAGCAGTGCAGCTTTTGACTTTCAAGCTTTCCCGCGCCTTAGCATGCGGCGTCTCATGCGCAGTGCAAGTTTCAGTATCCCAAAGGCTCCATGTACCTTAATAGTAGATCCCTAGCCCTTAAAGCGGTCCCTATATTGGTACTTTATAAAGGCCTAAGTATCTACCGTATGGGCACATGGAGCCTTAGGGTATGCAGGGCTTCGCGACGAACGCATCTTCAAGAGGCACAGCATGCGTGTCCAAAGTTCCATCAAGAAACCCGCGTGGCATTTACAAACAATAGATTTCGGTGTAGCGTAAAAGCTATGGGTTCAGGGTGGGATTTAGGCTTTAGGGTCTAGGGTCTGGGGTTTATGGAGATTTTTAGGCTTTAGGCTCTAGGCTTTGGGTTTTAGTGAGGATTTAGGCTTTAGGGTTTAGACATTCGAGCCTACGGTTTGGACTATCGGGTGTTCGACTAGGTGGTTGTCATTACATGTCACGCATGTTTCTCAGACCAGTTGGAATGTACAGAATTGCTAGGACATGCTAACTAACCCTGGACCCTGAACCGCTCAACATCGTAAATGCTGCAGGTTTGCAAAGACACCCTGAACTCATTTATCCTTCGAAAGCCATTTTCACAGATCTAAGCAAGCCTGTAGCCTAAAAGCCTAGCTTCTCCAGGGTACCTTATTCTGCTTCCGATGGAAAACTCGCAACACACGACTTCTCGTGTAAATCTACAGGAGGGTCTACACGCTCAACCCTACTGAAAACCTTAGCCCCTGAAGTTCCACCCAAAGGGCCCATGCCCTCCACACTAAAGTACCCCCAGATGTGAAGCCAACCCTAAACCCTAATCCCTAAACCCTTATCCCTAAACCCTAATCCCTAAACCCCTAAACCCTAAACCCTAACCCCCACACCCCTAAACCCCTAAACCCTTAAACCCTTAAATCGTAAGGAAGCCTGAGCCGTAAGAGACCCAGACCCTCGACCCAGGAAGCTTACCGACGCCTAAGCTTTCCACCTCCCCAGACCCTAGGATGTACGGCTTAGGGTTTAGGAGTTTAGGGGTTTAGGGGTTTAGCGGTTTAGGGTTTAGGGGTTTAGGGGTTTAGGGGTTTAGGGTTTAGGGGTTTCGGGTTTACGGCTGAGGGGGTTGATGATAGGAATCCTGCAGTACCCACCATGGGGAACATACCGCAATTCCCATAGTGTAGGGTCCTTAAGGTAGTGCAGGATTTAGATCATCAGCAGTAGTATAATATATTGTCTTGGATAACCTTTATCGGTTCATGGTTCAGATCCCATAATAGTAGGAACTAGAGTAACGCTTCCCAATGTAAACCCCCAAAGCCCCAAACCCTAAACGGTTGATCAGGTGCATGGTTTACGGTCCTAGCGTTTCGAATTCATGATTCATGATTTCGATCTCTTGGGGGGGGGGGTGCAGAGTATGGAGTTCAGGGCCAGAAACCCTAAACCCGTAGACCCTAAACCCCTAAACCCTATAAACCCTTTGGAGTTCAGGTTTCGGCTTCCAGTCGAAGCGACAGCGCCCCAATCCTGAACCTCAGGGCCCATGTGTCCAAATAGGGTTCCTTTGAGGGTCCCAGAGACTCCAGTATCCCTTAATTAAAGAATATACCTGAAATTTAAGGTATATTCCTTAATAAAGGGATATTGGAGTCTCTGGGAATAGAGTTCCTTTGAGGGTAACCATAAGGGTTTAGGGATCAGGCTCCATGTGCCCAACTACTATGTACAGGTCCAGGTGTCCTTGGGGCCAAATACTGTGTGGGCACCCTAAACCCTCAACCCCTAAAGCCCTAAAACCCTAAACCCTAAGACCCTAAACCCCTAAAGCCCTAGGACCCCAAAACACCTAAACCCTAAGACCCTAAACCCTAAACCGTAACATTAGGGTTTAGGGTTTTAGGGCTTTAGGTGTTAGGGTTTAGGGTTGAGATTGTATGTGGCGGGCGGTCGCTCCGCGTCAATATCGAGCCGACTCGGCTCCGTTGTAGCCTAGATTAGATACCCGTGTATTGAAGGCCATTAGGATTGCACTACCGGGTGCGTGGGAGGTCTAGGTACATCCCGAAGCCTCCGGAAACCTTGAACTCCGAAACTTACAACCACAAGGTTGGTGGTTTAGGGTTTAAGCCCCCTTTAAGTGGCACACTTTCAATCGACTCTTGCAAAGGCCCAGAAAAAAAAGTCCCTTCTGACCGAGGCTACTTTGCTTTGGGTGCTGCCCTGCACTTCTTCATTTGGCCGGAGCCTTTGGAAAGTCTTGGGGAGTATTAAAGGCTCAGGGCTTGCGGGGCTTCCTGCAAGAGTTCTTCTGGGGGCTTTTTAAGGCTTCCTCTTTGCAAAGCTTCATTTAAAGGGTGGGTTTGGAACTTTAGGGCTTTTACACGAGGGGTTTGGAGTTTAATTCTGGTTCAGAGTGGGGAGTCCATGGTATCTGTGCTTTTCGACATCGACGGATTGAGGTTGTCGTTCATCGTCACTATACTAAACAGGATTCCCCTCAAACTCTTTGGGGTCATTCAATCCTGTCTCACAAACGAAGCCTTATAACTACAAGCCCTCTAGAAAACCCTAAACCCTAAAATACATAAGAATAAAACCCTACACCCTAGACCCTGGCTTTCGCTGGAGCAGACGAAACATGGGCCCTTAAACAAAACATCCGGGCCTTTAAACCAACAAAAACTGAATACACTTTTTTTTTAATAATTCAACTTACAGTTACACATTCTCAACCCTAAACCCTCAACCCTAAACCCTAAACCTCTAAAACGGGCTCCCGGCTTAGCCCCGGCATCCGGCCAGCTGGAGGAGAGGGGCAGACACGTTTGGAGGCTTCCCAAAGCTTTGACTGGCTTTGTAAGGAATTAAGGAAAGGACGGCCGGAGGAAGGGGAGGAGGCAGACGCGTCCCCAAGGTTTCTGAAAGCATTGAGTTGCGTTGTAAGGAAGGAAAGGACGGCCGGAGCGCGTCCCGAACCAAGGCCTCCCCAAGCTTTTCATTGCCTTGTGAGCCAGGAAAGCAGATCCGGAGGAGTCTCGTGCCTTTTCCTTGGGACACGAAGCAAAGGCATTATAAGCTAGACTGGTTTCTGCAAAAGTACGAGCCGTTTAGAGCCATTTAGTGGCTTGTGGGGCTGGGATTTTGAAATGTCCAAAGTAATTTCCGTGGGCCGTTTAGTGAAACGATGCGAAATTTCCGTGGGCCGTTTAGAGAATTTGGGTAATTCCTGCTTCCCGGGCTGCTGGATTCCAGCGAAAGCGTGGGCCGAATAGAGACCTGGAGTTACCGTGACCCTTCGTTTATCGCCTTCGTCGGCGCTGCCTCTGAAAATCGCCTTGCCGATCGGAAAACGCCTTTTGTCTCAGAAAACGCCCTGGAACATGAGCACGATGTCTGTAATAGTCGATAGGATACAAAAAGACATGTCAGATCTGGAAATGAGCAAGCTAGTGCGGCTATGTTACAGTAGGAAATCTGGAGTGAACTACGATGTTGCATTAGACCTCATCATAACCGTCATGTCATGCAGTAGTGCCAGCAAGAGCAGACAATCCGTTTTGGCGACCACTGCCTGGCATCCAGCTGCAACTCGGTTGCAAGATGGAGTGGGAAGCGCATGTCTAGACATGATTATGGGATGCGAGTACGGCACAATGTAAGAACTTCCGCAATCATGCAAGTGTCAGCGCACGCCCTCCCACTCGCACCATAGCTTGACTAAGTAGCGCAACATAGTACGTTCGGTGGTGCTCCTGGCATGCACCTTGCGCGATAGCCTAGCGACCTTGCCTACAAAGTCTTCATCGGCCTCACAGTTCTGAACCGCACAGCTCAGAAAGTACTTCGGTCGAGGCTGTCTCGCCCATGCCCGCTTGACATCCTTGTGAAAATGGTTCATGGCATGTAGCGAGGGGACTATATGATATCTCGGTAGAGCACGATCATGGCACATTCGTGCCAGCCTTGAAAATGAGAGTGTGAACTGCAATGCACATTGACCCTCCTCCCAAGCTGGCTCGGGGCGCAACCAAATACCCCCTGTGTGCATAATGTGGAAAAACCGAAGCCCTGCCACGCAGCCCCGAAGAATTTCGTCAAAGAAGGGCCGATGCCACTCTTCGAGTGGCTGGTGCAGTGGGCTTGCTTGTCTGGCAAGAGGATCGATGGCTTCAACGAAAAAACCATGGGTGAGAGCATGCTGCAACCATCTCAGCAACAGCATACAGTCTGCACCTTTGAACCGGGCTGACGGGAAGGAAAGAAGTCGAGTCGTCCAGTGAAGCATATCCTTTGTGAAATGTTTGAGAAATGGCACACCCTTCCCGCGCCACGTGAGACGGGCCCAGTGAGCGAAGTCTGTATGGGCTCTTTCCAAATTTGCTTCCATTGAATCACTCGTTCCTCGCCAGTACTTCATGTCAATCAAGAGAACAATCGTGGATGCCACGAAGTGGCACCCGATGTTTTGCTTGAAAGTGTGAAACGGATCTCTCTTCAGCTGCCATTCAGGAATGCCTGGGACGCCCGGAATGCTAAGCAGGCTGGGAAGCCGAGAGAACGGCCTTGTTGTGTAAATCGTGGCCTCCCAGGCCGGACTTGGTCCGCAGTCCTCGAACGGAAATCCTTGTTCCCCAGCACGACACTCATAGCAAACCCCATGGCGATACCCCATATGAGCAAAACTTCGCGTGAGATTTCCTACTTTGGAGAGCATGGGCGCATCCCCCTTGATCCCTAAACATACTCCGTACCAGATGCCAGACTTCACCTCGATGCCTGGGTTCGTGACTGCTGTGACATCCTCGGCGATCTTGTCTAAGAGCCCCTCGAAAACTGGCTTCTTGTAGAAACGCTTCGGAACAACAGCATACAAAAACCTCGTACCGTACGTCGACCCTTTGTTGTTGTGCTGTTGGCTTGGCTCTCAGTCATGATCTGCAGCAGGCTGTCGCGATCCAAATCACTGACTTCATCAGATCTTTGTTTAGCAGTCACTGCATCCAGAAACGTCTCGGCTGTTCGAGGCCCCACGACAAATTGCAAGCTGATCACTAAGACTCCTGACTTCCTTAGGCCGACTCCTTCATCGAGAAAGATGTAGTATGGTACGCAATGCGAGAGGCGGTCGCGATGCGTTCGGAACACATCGTGCTCGGGAAAGCTTGATCTAAAGTTTAGCCAGAAGCAGGTCATGGCCAATTGAGCCTCGGATTGCCTTCTACTAAATCCACCCAGAACCAGCTCAGATTTATAAGTCAAAAGATACTGAAACCAGGACATCACTTTGACATGGGCTACATGCAGCAAGCCGAAGCGATGCATCCCAACCGGAACATTGACTGTCATGTCCAAACGTTGGAAAAGTCTCAGCAAATCACGCTCTGCATGAGGCAGGCTTTTGGTGTTGGCTGCTGACTTCAAAGCACTGCAAACATCTGCAATCTGAGGCATATCATCCAGAGCAGCCCGTGTCAGCCTCTTCAGCTTGGAGGCAGCGACCTGGGAGCGAGACTATATATTAATCTTTTGTAGCATGAATATCGCCACCATTCTTCGGTCTACCATGAGGTCAATGCTCCATCTGCAAGAGCCAGGGCTACGTTCTTCAGCAAAGCGGAGGGCTTTTCCCGACCTGGTCATGTGTCAGTGTCTTACAATGTTACAAGTTGCATACATGTGTTATAGGGACGAGGGCTGCAAATCTTTCGAAACTCGTTTTCTTTCCATCGCACCAGTGCGTGATCGTGTTGGCGACTCTATGTGCATGTGTACATGTGCTGAAAAGCACAGACACCGATGCAGCCAGCAAAAGCCTTGAGAAAGTTAGATGCATCTGCAGCATCTAAGCAAAATCCTGAGCTCCACCGTGGGCCCTCAAAGCACGTGTACATGTTTGTGAAGCTTAACCAAAACCGGGCCCACATGAAGCAGCTGCCAGGGAGTGCACAATCACTTCCTGGAACGCCTCTTCGGCGCATCAGCCTCTGTCGAAGCCTTCGGCGCTGCCTTCGGCCCTGGCTTAGCTTTCGCCTTTGTCTTGGCAGCAGCAGGAACTTGTGGCTTGGTGCTGATATTCTTGGCCCGCACTTCAGTGGACAAGGATTCCTGCGCCCTTGGCAGTCTGGGTTTGTGAGTAGTACAACCACAAAAAGTCTCAGCGATTGTTTGCATATTCTGAGATTTCTGAGTGGCGATCATCTTTTGGCACTCCTTGTAGATCTTCCGCAGATCAGCCTCATGCCTGCAGAAGTTGCACGGACTGGTGTACACATGTTCTACACACTATCGTGGCAGCGCATGGGATAGATACCATGGCTCCTGACTGTAGCCTTACAGAGCTTTAGTTGGCTTAACCACCACTAGCATGGGCACCATCAGTTACAGATAGCTTTCGGGCTTTTGCGAGTTTCGGGCTGTCGGGCCCTCTGCTAAAGGGTTGGGGTAGGATATGAGGGCCTTTACAGCTGGCAGGGTTTGTTTATGGTTCGGATGTAGCATTCAACAAAAGTCTCATGAGGCGATCTGAGGTGTCTGAAAGCTATAGCTGGCCTAACTACCACTATAGTATATAGGAACCATTTACAAGATCTAGGACTCTAGGATGCTCTATAAGGTCTTAGAGTTTCGGGCTGTCGGGTTGTAGAGTCTTGATTTAGTTTCGAATGTTAAATGGCAAGGTTCTGCAATGTGTGGACATAAAATTCAACGAAACAATCCAAGTCTGAGGTGTCTGGCATAATTGGGCCGAGGCTGCATGTGTGCTTTGGGATAACCCGAAGAACTGCAGTAATTTGGTTCTACAAGAGATCCCCGTATCTCATCAGGATGAGTGGCACATCGCTGTACCCTTCGACGGCGCCAGCAGCAAAGACGTCGGCCAACTTCGACTGCTGTGTTTCGAGGCTAGCGATGATCGATTCAAGCTTCTTGATGAGCCTCGTGTGACTCAACGTGGTGCACTGATAGATTCAAAGGGATTGCATCAACATGCGGTTTGCTTGTGCTTGCCAGCCGGACACTGGCTCTGAACATCGCTGCGATCTTTCTCGTCGATGGCTGTGTACTTGTCCTTCATGTCCTCAGCTCCACTAAGTAATTGTTGTTATGCGGGTTTGTGTTGAGGTCTAGAAGATGTATCGACAAGCTGCACTGATTTTCTTCACGCGCTTGGTCATCCCATCCATGTACTTCAGCAACAGTGTGCTCGGAAGCTGGCCTGTCTGCATCATCGGCAGGAGAGGCTGCGAGTTCTGCGAGGGACCACGTGGAGGTTCACCAGACGATGCTGCCGGGCCTGCAGCTACAGAAGAACTGATGTTCCAGTTGCCTGTGTTTGTGTGCGTGTGCATGTTCACGTGCCTTCAAGCTGGGCAGGGTTCAGCGAAAACTTCTCGGTATCAGCCAATGAATCAAGGGTGTCGTCAACCTTGAAGTTGCCTTGCTCGTCACGGGTCATCGATTTCGATTTGCTCCATTCGGCTTCCTCTTCATCTTCAACCCAATACTGGTCACAGTCCTCATAGCGATCTTTCCTTAATAATTTCAAGCAATCCCTACAATTAATCTCTCTCGGGGTAACACCCAAGCCAAGGCATGGTACAGCCGCGGTGCCGGGTGTATCCTTGGCGTGCTTCGCAATAGGCTTTCACGCCTTTGATGCGCTTCCTTGGCTGTCGAGGTCAGATGGCACAGGCATTGCAGCTTGGGGGGGTCGTTAAGCGAGGCTTTGCAGGGTTGTGACACGTTGCGGGCTCGGGCCGATCGAGATGATTAAACACTTGTATAGTTGCGGGACATTGCATACAGGGCTCTCCTTGACTTTGCACACGTCGCGCATTTTGTCTTCTGTAGCCCAAAAGCCTTTGGCTTTTGTTTCGACTTTTTGCTGTTCCTGGCTTCGTAGCGTCACCATTTTGACGAAGCTCTCCTGCCAGCAAGACAAGTCGCATGCAACTGTGGGTGGGTGGATGGGGGGGGAGGGAGAGAGAGAGAGAGCGAGACAGCGAGAGCGAGAGAGACGAATGGATGATGGATGGATGGATGGATGTATGGATGGATGGATGGATGGATGGACACAAGACAGAGACACGACGTAGGTGGGTGGTAGGTAGGTAGATAGGTAGGTAGGTAGGTCGGTGGGT
>CAJNJA010006997.1:4621-16469 GCA_905231915.1 Symbiodinium necroappetens
TTTAGGGTTCAGGGTTTTGGGTGGGGCCTTCACCCTAACCCTGGACCCATCCTAAAGCAATGAGCCCAAACCCCCGAAGCCCGAAGCCCAAGATGGTCCTTGACTTAAAACTATTAGTAGGTTCTTCTTACAAAACATAGTAAGGAATTTCTAGGGGCCCTAACCCTAAACACTAAACCCTATAAACCCTAGACCTTATAAACCCTATAAACCCTAAACCCTAAACCCCACCCTAGACCTTATAAGCCCTAGACCCTAAACCCTATAAACCCTAAGCCCCTATAAACCCTAAACCCCTATAAACCCTAAGCCCTAAACTTAACCCCTCAGGGTTTAGGGTTCAGGGTGTTCTTGGAAGGGCGTGGTTTGCAGGCTCGGGGAGGTCTCCAGGCTTGGCTGCGATTTCGAATGTCCGCTTTAGGGTTTAGGGTCTAGGGTTTAGGCGTTAGGGTTTAGGGTCTAAGGTTTAGGGTCTAGGGTTTAGGCTTTAGGGTTAAGGGTTTAGGGCTAAGGACTCGTAATTTTAAAGCTTTGGGAGCCCAGAGACCACCTGTAACTGAAAAGGCCTGCCTATTTTTAGGATTCCTTACTATGGTTTCTATGTATAGTTCCTTAAAACGGTAGGTCTTTTCGGTTACAGGCAGACCATAGACGGCTTTTGGGCCATTCTGAGCCTGAGGGAAAGATGGCCCGAATGCCAGCCCTCTGGAGTCGGACCACTTGCTCGACGGAACGGTCAAAAAAGTGCTTGAGGGTTTAGGGTTTAGGGTTTAATGCAAAAGCTAAACCCTGAACCCCGAAAAGCCTCAGCCCAATACCCTATAGCTTGGATCGGTCCCTTTCTGTTTGTTTACCAGGTTGACTACCGGCACTTCCTCGGAGGTGTTTCGTCGGAGAGTCGCACGCTTGCAGCCAGTGCGTTCAGCCAGTATTCAGGTTTTACGCTTCAGGGTTTCAGTATTCAGGTCATCCAAGAAAGGGAATACGACTGTCGCTACAACCTCCGTCCTCATGGTTGCTGTGCTCCTGTTCATTCCCTGACCTATTGTCGGTGCTGTCACACTCCTTAATTGCCACAGAGAATCGCTGCTATATCGTAGGTGTCTCGTTGTTCTTGTTTCGTTATCGTCATGGGACTTGCAAGGTTCATGAAAAAATATGTTGCTGGGCAGGGCGCAGGGAGATGTCTTGTTTTCCCTTAGTTAGTTAATTCGGTTAAGAGAATCAAAGTTCCGAAAATTTTGTTCGGAGACTGGAAAAGGCCTACCTGATATGATTAATGCTGCCATGATTTTCGGGCTCAAGGTGTATAATTAGGGGTTTAGGGCTGAGGGTTGACACTTCTTTGGGGGGCGGCATGCAACCCAGACTTCCTATTTGCGACATTACTGGGTGGCCCCCCTAAACCCTAAACTCTAAAACCAGCCCTAACCATAAACCCTACACAGCCTAAACCCAGCCGTAAAACAAAATATGCTTAAGCCGGAACCCCCCAAGTCTAGGACATTTTCAGGTGGGTAGTTGCCGTTATAGGAGCCTTATAGAAGCTCTATATACCTTATAGAAGCCTTATAGAAGCACTATATACCCTAAACTGCCTAAACTGTAGCTTCCTTTAACCAAAGGCCTTCAGCCCCAGGACGTAAACCCTACTCACCGTGGTGACATCCCTAAAGAAGGCTCATTCGGGTTCCGGTGCTTTTCGGTCTTCGGCTGAATAGGGGCCCAAATGCTTACCAATACTATGTTGGGGTTTCTTACTATAACTAGATAAAAGTTAGTCCCAAAACCACGTACCAATTATTAATGCCCTTGCCCCATTAAACCCTTAATCTTTCAGCCCTAAACCCCTAAGCCCCTAAACCCTAAACCCCATTCTAATGATTAAAGCCCTTATATTAGTGTTGAAGGTCCCCCCTCCGCAGCCCCGACAACAACAATAAATTGTTCGGATGTACCTAGGGGTTTAGGGGCTTAGGGTTTAGGGGTTAGGGGTGTAGGCTTTAGGGGTTTCGGCTTTAGGGGTTTAGGGTTTAGTTAGGGGTTTAGGGGTTGGGGGGATGTGCAGTGGGCGATTCGAAAGCTCCCTTCTTGCTCCCGAAAATTCTATTTGTTAAGGCCCCTACGTTGATCCATGAACCCTTTGAGCCCTATAATCCCTGAACCCTAAGGGTCCATGTACCCAAATAGGAGATACTTTGGCCTTAAAGTAATCCCTATATAGGTACTTTGGGGCCTAAGTATATACTATTTGGGCACATGGACCCTTAAGGAAAGACACGTAGCCCAAAATAACAGACTACGGCAAGCTCAGGCGTAAGCATGTGGGAGTTCGAGGGTGTGGAGCTGAAATCTGGCGACAACGTCTTAGACATCGTGTGCCTCAGCCGCAGGGTTTAGGGTTTAGGATTGAGGGTTTAGAGTTTAGGGTTTAGGGTTCGATAATGAATCAGCATTGAGCGTTGACGGCATAGGGTTTAAGGTTTGGTTTAGGCTTGAGAGTTTTCGGCTGGAGGGTTAGGGTTTATATTTAGGGTTTAGGGCAGCTTTCGATGTTGAACTACTCCGAACCCTAAACCCTAAACCCTAAACCCAAACTCAAAGGTGTCCGGGGTGTAGGGCAGCAAACGAGGCCTCGGGGCCGCCCAGGGTTTTCGGTTTTCGGGCGGAAGTCCACCCCCAGTGGCCTCGAAAGGGCCGGAACTGTCAAGTTTTAGGGGGGTGTAGGGTTTAGGGTTTATAGGATTTAGGGTTTTAGGGCTTAATCATGGCACACCACCAAAGGCTAGCAAAGCGTCAGATTATATGCATTCATATAATACTAAACCCCTGAACCCCTAAACCCCTAGATCCGGTAGGTTCCCCTGAGGAGCAGGAAGCCAGAGCAGCTTCAGGTTTATGATGTTCCCAGGGACTCCCAGACCCCTCAATTAAGGAATATACCTTAAATCATAACAAGAACCCTAATAAGATTTAAGATGTGTTCCTCAATTAAGGGGTGTTGGAGTCTCTGGGTTGGTCGGAAGTTCGGCTGTGGGGGCTTCGTAACAGTAGTAAAGTTTCTTGGGGATTTAGGGTTTTTTGGTGGTTGTAAATAAGGGCTCACAAAGTGCCTTTAGGATTTACCATAAGCCCCCCCCCAAAAAAAAATATATATATATATATGTATGTGTGTGTGTGTATATATATATAGATATAGATATTTGTTATGAAGTTCGTTCTAGAAGCCCCTGAAATTATAGGTTTCGGGGGTCAAGGTAGGGCTTACGGCACATTGTGCTAAACTCTGTCAGGGCTTCGAGTTTTAGGGCGGCCCCTTGACCGGACTCAGTACATCGCTGGCAAGTTTGCGTTTGTGTGTGTGCAAGAGGGAATAGGGATCTGGCGTTTCGGGTTTAGGGGTTTGGGGTTGGTTCAGGGGTTTAGAGCCTCAGGTTTAGGGTTGAGCGGGTTTAGGGCCAAGTTTAGGGGTTTGGGGTCGGTTCAGGGGTTTAGAGCCTAAGGTTTAGGGTTGAGCACCTCCTTCCCTTTATCAAAGCCCACGCGCTGGGGGAGCGGAGAACTCCTCCTTCGATAGTTGCGAAGATGCTGCTACAAGCCGCAAAGCATGCTCTCTACAGAAGCCATAAGGGTTCCATTTTAGGGTCCTTTTCATACGGGTGCCGTACTGTATTGGGGACCTAAAAAATCTACCCTAATTGAGAGAGCTACCCATAAGTCTATAATCCCCAATGTTGAAGCATGAATAGCTACCAGTGTTGCTTTTGGGGGTCTTTATTACAGCGGTACTGTCAATGTACCTCAAAGGCCCTCTTCTCGTCGACAGCATCACCCAGAAACCTTCCTCTGAGTGGTTCCTGTTACAGCTGGACTGAAGTACCCAGGGACTCCAAAACCCCTGAATTAAGGAACATACCGTAGATTATAATAAGAACCCTAATAAGATTTAAGGTATATTCCTTAATTCAGGGGTTTTGGAGTCTCTGGGTATGCCCCACAGCCCTATTCTAAGCATCGAGGCCTACACCGGGGGTGGGCCTGAGCCCTAAACTAACCCTAAACATCCCTAAACCCCCCCGGGCCCAGGTTTAACGAAACCCTGGCCGAGTGCCTCGAACCGGTGAAAAACATGCCAGCGAAGCGAGGCAGCTGTCTTTTCGGGGTTTGGGTTTAGGGTCTAGGCTTTAGGCTTTAGGGTTTTGTGTTTAGGGGTCCAGGGTTTGGGTTTAGGGTTAGGGTGGGTTGAGGCCTTAATATTCCTAAGACTCCAAGTGTACGGATAGCACCAGAGCCAGCGTTATACTCTGAGGCATATTGTCGTATAATGACAATACAAAACCCTAAGGAATCGGATGAGTAATTAGTCCGACCCCGTATGCTAAAACTCCAAATAGCGCAAAGTATAATGATCTTAATTGCTACGTATTGTTAGTTGTAGACTTTAGTCACCAAAGTAGGTTCCAATTGTACACTTTATGTCTTCGGAATGAGGGTTTTAATATGGGGTCGGAAGATACGGTGGTAGCACTATAATCCCTACATTTCCTGAGCATAACTCCGCACCGCACCCTGCCCTGCACACTTATTCTGATGGTGTGCACTACAATTCCATGATAACACGCATCACGTTTAAAGCACTACTCGAATTTGGTTGTTAACATAAGGCCCCCCATAGTCCGGCCTACAGCAGGTGTATTCAGGAATGTTTGTTAGTTTCTACCACAACCCTGCTGACTCCTATAACCTAAGGTATAGAGATCGTACAGTTGATGATATAAATCCTGCATCACCCCTAATAAGGAATATGCCATTATACGCATAGTTTAGGGTCCTTATGGTTATGCTAAGGATTTATATATCATCAACAGTAGTTCTATTCTTGTGGGCCCGACGGAGCCTCCGAATGTTGACGGGCTCAGACCATGGGGTTCAAATTCCAGGATTCTTAGGAGGATTCTTAGGACCACAGCACCTAAGTTACCGCGCGACCGCTTTTCTGCAGGTTTTCCGGTTTTGGAGGCTTTCGCATTGGATTCTAGGCGCTTCCAGGACAGGACTTCTCTTTGGAAAGGGCTGCAGGGGGTGGTGGGGAGGGCTGCCGCCAACTTTGTCTGAAAAAAGGGGGCTTTGCCGGCAAAAGTCAAGACAGCGCGACGGGTTTCGAACCCAGGTTTCTATGGAAGGAAAAAAGGGCTTTGAACCCATGCCTGCCATCATATGTCAACACGCACATATGCCTCTGAGAATGACATTCAGAAGCCATGCAGAGAAAACATGCGACGCCCTAAGTTTCAAGGCTACATGATTCCTGAAAGTCATTTTCACAGGCATATCTGAACTGTCTTAACCTTTTTGCTGGCAGGCGTGCGTTACGAGCCCATTCCACAGAATCCTCCCCTAAACCCTAAACCCTAAGCTTCCGAAAACTGTGCCGTAACTTAAGAACGCGTGACCCTCCGGGGCTCCTTCTTCTTCAATTCCTTGCAGCCTGAACTCCTAAACCCCTAAACCCCCACACCCCTGAACCCCTATAAACCCTAAATCCCTAAACCCCTTACTAAACCCTAAACCCCTGAACCCGTAAACCCTACACCCCTAAACCCCCAAACCCCTAAACCCTAAACCCTCAACCCCTAAACCCTTAAACCCCGAACCCCAAAACCCCAGGTCCTGTGGAAGAAGAGGGTCCCGTCTTCGAGTTTAGGGATTCGGCAAAAAGAGTCGGGGCTACTTTGGGCAGTTTGACTCTGTTCTAGGGTATAGGGATCTAGGGGTTTTGGGTTTAGGGTTGAGGGCTTCGGGATTTGGGTTTCGGGTTTAGGGATTAGGGTTTAGGGTTTAGGGATGAGGGTTTAGGGTTCAAGGGTTAGGGTTTAGGGGTTTAGGGGGAATATACTGTACCATAATTCCCATAGTTTAGGGTCCTTAATGTACTGAGGGGTTTATATTATCAGCAGTACGTTGGGCAGTTTGATTCCGTTCGAGTTTCGCGACTGGTGCAGAGAACCAACAGTCAGAGATCTTGAGAATGCCTCTGCTCGCAGCTACAATGGCGCCTAAACCCTAAACCCGTAACCTCTAAGCAAAGTGTTTCGGGCACTTTCCCGTGTGAGGTCCCTTCCCCCCCCCTCCCCCCTGCCATTTAATGGAGACACCAAACCCACCCTCGCAGGTGAATACCCTATAAACCCTAAACTCTAAACCCACCCTTGCAGGTCAATACCCTATAGACCCTAAAGCCAACCTTGCAGGAGGATGCTTCGATGCGCTCTATAGCAGGATGTACAGCTGCAGAGATCTCCGCTTGAAGGCGCAGCGGGGGGGATCGGATCGATCTGTTGGGCCTTGCGACTTCGAACGCACGGTGTCTTAGGGTTTATGGTTTAGGGGTTTAGGGTTGAGGGTTTAGGGTTTAAGGGTTTAGAGTTTAGGGAATTTAGAGAATTTAGGGTTTAGGGTCTAGCGGTTTAGGGTTTAGGGGATTACGGTTTAGGGTTAAGGTTGTTTTAGAGTTTGGGGCTTGACTGCTGTTTTTCAGAGTTTGAGGCTCTGGATCAGGTCCGGATAGGTTCTTAGTAGGGACGCGATGGATCCCAAGGCCCTAAACCCTATACTGAAACCCTATACCCTGAAGCCCCTAAACCCTATGATCGTCCGATGAGGTCCCTTCTGCGAATCTCTACAAGCCATTCCACCATTCCCTAGTCCCCAAGATGAACCCTAACTCCCAAATCTTAAGCTGTAAACCCGAAACCCTTAAACCCTATAAACCCTGAACCCCCTAAAGCCCCTAAACCCCTGAACCCTAAACCCTGAAGCCCCTAAAGCCCCTAAACCCTAAACCTCTATACCCTAAAAAAGCCCTAAGCCCCAAGAGTCGGATTAAACTGTAGCACCTTGCTTTCGGGAGGACTCGCCTCCGGCCACGTGTGATCGCCTCCGGCGTTGCCTCAAAGGCAGCAGCTGTTGTTCTGTGAGGGATTCGGGGGTGAAGGGTTTGGGGCTTTTGGGCTTTGTAGGGTTTTTTAGGGCCCCAGGGATTTAGGTTCCAGGATCGCTTTTGCTCTACCTTATAAGGGCACGAGGATGAACTTTAGGGCTTCTACTATGGCGTTTGTGGGGATGTGTACCAAAAGGACAGGCTCAGCTAAGTTTGGTAGGGCCGGGACTCCATAGAAACGGTTTAGGGGTTAGGGTTTAGGGTTTAGGGTTTTAGGGTTTAGGGTTTAGGGGTTAGGGCCTGTTGCTTTTCAAGGGAGCGTGAAGCTGCTGTGGAGATCTGGTAGAGCAAGGGCTGTGTTCTAGGGACCCCCACATACCCGAGCCACGACGCACAGCCCGGGTATGAAGTCTTGAAATTCGCAAGTTCTGCTGCATGCAGGTGAGTTCCACAGCTTGGTGGATCCTTGTTCCTGGAGCCTCGGTCCGTTATTGAAGCGAATTCCATGGGGTTTCAGGGCTCAAAAGATTTAAGGTATATTCCTTAATAAAGGGTTTTTGGAGTCTTTGGGTGTTTGAGCACAGATGCAGTGCCTAGGTCGGCGGCGTAGCATGCCATAGTGTTCGTACATATGTCTAGACATACACTCATGGAAGGATGTCAAAAAAGGAGCAGGACATCCGCTCTGCACCATTTTGTTTCCCCAAGGGTCCAAGTACCCAATAGTCATATACTCCCCTAAATATTAACCTAGATAACTACTATCCGTAACCCAAGCACCTTATTATTGGGTCCTTTGGACCCTTAGGGTTTGGGCTCTGCAGCTTTGCGCGTGAAGTGTTCATCGTCTTCTCGGTGTCTGGTTTCCCCGGGCTTAGGGCTTGAAGGGTTTAGGGTTTAGAGTTTAGGGCTTGAGTGTTGAAGGCTTTAACTTCAAGTTTTAGGGCCTGCGCCCGTTTCAGCCATCAATCTTCAACACTCAGGCCTTGAAGCACTAAGCTTTAAGGCCTGAGCCACAACGGCGCTAAACCCGATAGTGGGCCATCCATGGAACCATATTGGCTCTGCTATTGGTGGCAGCAGTAGTATTGGTATTGGCATACACATCTGTATATACATATGTATGCATGCAGATATGTAGCCAGCCAGCTAGCTAGCTAGGGAGGTAAGTAGGTAGGTCGGTGGGTGGGTGGGTAGGTAGGTAGGTAGGTAGGGGGTACGTAGGTAGCGAGGCAGAAAGCCTCTTCTCACAACTCTGTGCTTGGCGCCCAAAGGTTCTGCCGGGGCGGCAGCTTAGATCAGATGGCGTTGAAGGTCGACTGCCTCAATGCGCTCAAGCAGGCTCGCGGACATGTAGGGGGGTGGGGGGGGGGGGAAGGGAATATGTAGACATTTGCATATTGAATATATATATATGTATATATATATATATATACATTCATATTCATATTCAATATATTTTTTTCTAATAGGGAGTGTTGTTGATGTACTACTGTCTGTCCTTGCTGTATCCACTGCTGCTGCTGGCTGCTGCTGCTGCTGCTGCTGCTGCTGCTCCTCCTCCTCCTCCTCCTACTACTACTACTACTACTACTACTACTACTACAGCCACCACCACCACCACCACCACTACGACGACGACGACGCACTTGCAGTGAGGGACTTCGGATCGTTGGTTCAGGCTTGGAGGCTTTGGGTTGCAGTAGGGGGGGGTGTTGGGGGGAGTAGTGGGTTTAGATGTAGGGTGTAGGGTTCAGGGTGTAGGGTGTAGGGTTTAGGGCTTGGGTCTCGGGTGAAGGGTTGCCGTTCCTGGTGCCTGGTGGGTGGAGAAATGTCGTGCTTCCCAGAGAATCCCAAACTCCTTAATTAAGGAACGTACCTTAAATTATAATGGGCACCCTCGTAAGATTTAAGGTATATTCCTTAATTAAGGGTTTTTGGAGTCTTTGGGTTTGTGTATGTTCTTACGCCAAGTCTGCTGAGCGTCTGCTTGGTTCCTCTCTGGCTCAGGAAGATCGGTATGCCTGAGCATGGAACCGGGCTCTCTTTGGGCACAGGACCTTAAACCCGAGATGACAACTTGATGACCTCCCCCGAACTCTACACACCTTAGGCTCCAATCTGCTCAGGCAGCTTGTATAGTGTCGTGTTCGGGAGGGGGGAAACTTTGGATTATGAGCTCCGAGAGCCCTGAGAGAAATGCGAGACAGTCACCCTCACCCTACTCCCAAAAATCCCAAACTTCTGTGGACCCTAAACCCTAAACCCCACCCCAAACATCCCAAACTTCCGGACAAGTGGACCCTCACAACTCCTGAGCGGAACGAAGGCCAATGAGTGGGGAGCCAAATGCAACGAGAAAGGCGACCGAGCTTGTAGCCTCGCCGGGTTTAGGAATACGGCTGCCTATGGCTTCTGCTTGGTGACTTACAAGTGCTATGTTGTCCAAGCACCTGCTTAACAACTTGTTGGAGTCAAGGCTAGAGCAATTTACGGGCGTAGCGGCCTAAACATACATATTCCTTATAAGGCTTCATTACCAACCATCAGTCTTTGTTGCACTCGCGCTGGCCACTCAGCCGAAGTATGCACACTGGACTTTGTCCGACATTTGCCGCCTTACCTGGTTGTCTACCGTGTGCTATTGTTTCAAGAGTCTGCCTGTGTTTACGGCTCACGGTGTATGTAGGGAAACTATAGACACCCTCCCCCCATGCCGCAGTGTGAAACATGTCTTCCCCAACAGTCTTTTTTTAGCCTCTCCGCCGCTGTGGCCTTTCCATTCTTGCCAGATGTTATGTGTACAATACGAGCAGAAGGCAGTCGCGCGTTCGCATCCCGAAGCCCGAGACCATCCACCCTAAACCCCAATCCAAGTTCCTAAACCCTGAACCCTAAACCCTAGAACCCTAAACCCTAAACCGATGCCGTAAACCTCAGAAGGAGACTAACCCCCAAGCTGAAACCATGGGCCCTGGCTATACACCCGGAACCTTCACCAGCAGGTGGGTAGTTCTCTAACTTAGGGTCCCTTCTTGGGTTTAAGGTATACCCTGACCCCCTATGGTAGAACAGTAGCCTTTTTTGTAGGTTTTGGGCCCTTATTTTACCACTTTGGGGGGTTTAGGTAGGGTTTAGGGTTCCCCAATATAGTACAGCTTCATTAAGCGTCGGCATATTTGGTGATCACCTCCTTCTGTTCTTAAGCCCTCCACGTAGTACAGCGTAATACTAAGATCATCTCCGGGGAGCATGGAATGCACCCGAAGAGGAATGTAACAGAGCCAAGACTACAGCACAATTGTGCCGTTGTTGGGTACCAACATGGAGTCGCCAGGGCCTGGGGGCCCGTATCTGATTACTTAACCCGTACAGAAGCGAGTGCTTTCTCGTGCAGAGTTTAGCGATGATCTCAGCATCCGAAGTATTACCCTAGGCTCAAAATAAGCCAAAAGCCTTATACAGTATGGTCTTTGACCCAAAAGCCTTAAAACGCGAATCCTTAGAGCCTTACGGTTAGGATTGCAAGAGCGAGTGTGTACCAAAACGCGTGAGTTCAGTTCCTTTGCCTCTCAGAGGTGAGGGTACATGGCCACAACAACGTAGGAGTGCAGGCGAGAAATAATGTTTCCCAGTGGGCGGGGGGGTGTTAAAATTAGGGGGAAACGATGATTCAGAGGGTTCCTCACTATATTTATGGTATTGCCCCAAACCTTAGTCGAGTGTTTCAAAACTGTCATGCTTCCATATTGCTCCTTGTGGCTTTGGGTGAGAGATGGTTTTGCCTTCCAGAGCCTCCACCCAGAGTGTACGAGGAGTTCAACACGCTATGCTGAAGGGTTGCTGAAAGCACAATCCGCGCTTTTGTAGGACTCCAATAAATTCTGCAATGCATATTCGGACCCGTCGAAAAGCAGCTTATGCTAAAGTGCAGCAGAGCTTACGGATCTGCAAGCCCAAGCCCGAGACCCCTGGATAAATCCGGAGGTTACCAGCAGAAGGAGTTTGAATACCTGGAGAAGGTGAACGACCTTTCCCACGAGTGCATGATAAAAACCACCACCACGACCCTCGCATGGATGTTTGCGGTTTTAGCATTCAAAGGGTCCTTACATTGAGGTTCGACCTGCTGTAGTAGCCAGCTATCGTTTCAAGACTTTCCTAGCGGAGGTGTGTGCCAACCTCATCGGATAACTCTTCTCATATAGGCACTTGTTCTCGTCCGCTTTTGATCCTTTATTGCTGCTGGTTGAAACCCTCCTGGACTGCTGTTCCTGCACTGCAACTTCAGCTGCGTTACCTGTGGGTTTCTCTTCGCATGGAGCTTGCAGAAAAGTGATTGCCCTTGGTTCCAGAATGTTCCAGCTTGTCAGCCGCGGCCGAGACTGTGGCTGTGAATGGCCTGACCAAGATCAGTTTGTTTTACCCACAGTGGGTGGATGATTTGGAAATATGAGTAATTAGCGCGAACATCTCCGCATTGTCCCAATATTGTCGTAGTATGTCAAATTATAATGTACCCCAAAGCCCAAAGCCTTGTTTTTGTGTTTTTTTTATCAGTGCCTTTGTTTTAGGCATTGTTCGAATGCTGCCCAAAGTTACTGACAAAGAATCCACTCCCTCACTCCGACGTAGGGATGTATGAGACTTGTGTCTTAGCAACAACTCAGCAAGCCCATGGTTGAACCTGGGACTCAGGACGACGACTCCCGGCAGATTGCTGTACTGCTGGGTGTTCCTTGGCCGTGTTTCTTCCTCCGGGAACCCCTAGACCCTAAACCCTAGACCCTAGACCCTTAACCCTAAACCCTAAACCCCAAACTATAAACCCTAAACCCTAAACCCTAGCAAGAGGCGCCAGCAGCCTGAAGTTAGCACCAGGCGCTGACGTCGCAGTGGCGCATGCTG